>JAXCGZ010015128.1:82500-117500 GCA_037179515.1 Halocaridina rubra
AGTTTTAACTAGTAATATCCAATGATGTAGCAAAATGACCCATGGCTACGGGCTAGTTCAAGAAGAAGAAGAAGAAGAAGAAGAAGACGAAGAAGAAGAGGGGGGGGGAGGAGTGGAACCTCTCCACAAGCCTTTTCTCTGGATAATATCAGTAAAAAGAAATGCAAGTAATAAAAATGCGTAAGACTGAAGAATTCGACAAGAACACAAAAGGTTAATTATTTATTAATTTGAATAAATAATTACACTGTATTCGTAAAGACAAGTCATTTACCTTAATATTTACATATCATATTAAGGCAGTTTTTAAGACATTTCTTTGCAATGTCTCTTAAGTAAGAATTAGGCTAATCCTCGTTTCTATTCACACCAACACGTTTATTGCTGAATTATAAACTGGACATCTGTCCCTCAAAGACATCAATACGACATATTTATTTGCGCGCGCGCGTGTGCTACTCTCTCTCGCTCTTAAACAACTAAAAACATATTGCTGGTTTACATCATATACGAATAACACATAAACATCTGAAGTAAACAATTCAGTAAATATATAAACAACCACTCAGATACAGGATAACGAAGCATACAAACAACTTTGTTTTATACGTCACAGGAGATAAATACTCGTGTAAATTAACAGGCAAGTCACATATAGCCTATTCAAAGACTCCTTCGGAAGATGAACTTTATGTCGTTCTATTATAAGGAAGAAAACAATGATACATAAGCAGATTACATCTCAAGGTCACGGTAAAAACATCTATTACAGTAATTCATCAAGTGAGGAACAAGTTGTGTGTGTGTGTGTGTGTGTGTGTGTGTGTGTGAGAGAGAGAGAGAGAGAGAGAGAGAGAGAGAGAGAGAGAGAGAGAGGAGAGAGAGAGAGAGAGGAGAGAGAGAGAGTAATAAAAATAGCAATGACATTCGTCATGTGAGACAAGTTTAAGGACAAAGCGAGAGAGAGAGAGAGAGAGAGAGAGAGAGAGAGAGAGAGAGAGAGAGAGGAAGAGAGAGAGAGAGAGAGAGAGAGAGAGAGAGAGAGAATAAAAATAGCAATGACATTCATCATGTGAGACACAAGTTTAAGGACAAAGAGAGAGAGAGAGAGAGAGAGAGAGAGAGAGAGAGAGAGAGAGAGAGAGAGAGAGAGAGAGAAGAGAGAGAGAGAATTCTCTTGCCATTCTTTAACAAGTTTTGGTACTGACAAAAAAACATCGATTTTCTTTAGCAAGTCTTTAAATTGGTCATAAATCATCTCTATTTGATCTTTATATAATATCTTTATTTATTTATTCTAGCCCTTGGTAGATAAGGGAGTCCGTGACGTAAAACCGGAACATTTATTTTGACTGTTAAATGTGCACAATTTGTTTTCCCCTTAGTACGGGGGTGGATGCAAACACGTTGGAGCTGTAAGGGGGATTAAGGCTTGGAAATAGTATTTAAAAATTGTTGTTCCGGTTTTACGTCACGGACTCCCTTTTCTATCAAGGGCTGGGACGGTTGCCTTCTTGCGAAGGAATTGTTTTGGCAGAAGTAATCGTTACCCTGAGTGCATGCCCTTGCTAACCTCAGACCGTGACGGGGCGCGAACCCTTGACCTGACGCCTCAAAGTCGCGTACGCTACCGTTTGAGCCACAGTGACTACAAAAACTCTTTAAAAATTATTACTTATAAACAAAAATAAACAGCATAAAGCAGTTTATACATAAAGAAAAGTACATTCATAAATGATAAATATCATAACTAATTATCTTAATTATAATAATGATAATCATTTAGATAATCAATGTTTATCCATAACTAGATCATAGAGGGACGTAACTTATCCAAGGGAAGGGTGTAAATTGGCTTCACCCGGGGAAGGGGGGGACTTTATAATCATTTATAGAGGTGAGTCACTTTAAGTGGTAAGAGTACGGGGTGCCGGACCCGAGAGAGCTGACCGTGAGGCTTTAGAAAGGCCATCCAGTGTTAATTCCCCAGCACCAATGTGTTCCTCCGTCACGGACATACACTCAGGGTAACGATGACATCTGCCAAAACAAGTCCTTCGCAAGAAGGCAATATCTCTGATACATGGAAAATTGCTAAAACCATGCTTTCCAATAACTGTAATAAAAGTAGTAACATATCAATTATACCCGATGAGGTAGATGTAAGTGCTAAAGCAGAAGAGTTCAATAATTTTTTCGCTGAAGTGGGGAAAAAAACCTTTGAAAAAACAAAAAAAGAAATAATAAATGAAATCAATAATAGTAATGGTGGTAATAATAATGATGATGGTAGTAGTAATAATAATAGAAATGTTGATAATGGTGTAAATAATAATGATGGTGGTAGTAATGGTAATGATAATAGTGATGATGGTAGCAATAATAATAATAATGTAAATTTGGAAGAACATAGTGCATTCAATAGAAGTACTGATGTCTTTAACCCTACTACAGTAGATTGTAATACAGTAATCTTAGTAATAAAAAATCTGAAAGACTCTAATGCATATGGATCAGATGGAATTTGTTTTCGTTTTATTAGAGATTCATTATTTGTAATAGCTTATTATCTGACGGTAATAATCAATACTTCCATAGTTACCAATATCTACCCAGATTTATGGAAAAATCCCCATGTAATTCCTGGTTTTAAAAATGGAAATCCTGACGACGTCTCTAAACTATAGACCAATCTCTTTACTACCAATTTTATCAAAGATACTTGAAAAGATTGTTGCAAATCAGTTAAGTGAGTTTCTTGAAAAAAATAAACTTATTGCAAAAAGTCAACACGGTTTCAGGCCAAAATTATCAACTGAAACTGCCTTATTGAAAATATCAGATGAAATATACAAAAATATAGATAATAAGAAAATATCATTGCTACTACTACTCGATCTTTCTAAAGCTTTTGATAGTGTAAACCATAGTATATTATTAGAAAAATGCAAAAAAATGAACATTGACCCAAGCTGGTTCGAGAACTATTTAAAAAACCGCTACCAGTCAGTCAGAATAAAAGATACAGTTTCAAGTTCCAAGAAGGTATTGTTTGGGGTCCCTCAGGGATCGATCCTAGGACCTATACTTTTTCTAATATATGTAAACGATCTAGTAAAATATTTACCTAACTGTTATGTCATTCAATATGCTGACGATACTCAAATCTTAATTGAAGGAGAAATTAATGATTTAGAAAATATTATTCGTAGAGCAGAAGAAATTTTGTATATGGCTAAACGTTACTTTCTAAAAAATGGTCTGTTACTTAATGAAACTAAAACCCAATCTATTCTTATCGGATCCCAGACAATTATTATCAGAAGTTGATGACAATCTTCATATAAATTTTAACGGTAATATCATTAAGCCAATGAACTCGGTAAAGAACCTAGGTGTCTATTTTGACCGTTACATGAATTTTGAAATGCATATAGATGAAATTTATAAAAAAGTAATGGGTACTCTAATATATCTAAATAGGGTAAAAGACTCATTTGAAACATCAACTCGTATAATAATTGTCCAGTCCTTAGCTATGAGTTTAATTAATTACTGTCTCAAAGTTTGGGGATGTACAAATAAGACTCAATTACAAAGAATACAAAAGTTACAAAACTTTGCAGCACGAGTGGCTGTTGGCAATGTAAGAAAATACGAGCACATCTCTCCTGTTTTAAAAGATCTAGAATGGATAAAGATTAGAGATAAATATGTTTTTGATATATGTACCTTTGTTTTTAATATACTAAGAAACAATATTCCTGATTGCTTGTATAATTTTTCTACAGTAAGCTCAGTTACCGGGTTAACTACCCGTCAAGGGGAAGATTTATTAGTACGAAGGTCTAAAACTGATATTGGCTCAAGAGATATAAACATTCGTGGACCTCATTTATATAATCAGCTTCCCAGAGAACTAAAAAATGCTGGGTTCAGTGTATACTTTTAAATATAATCTTAAGAAGTTACTCTTAAAGGAAGATTTTACTTGTAAATTTTAATTGTACACCCATATTTGAATACCCAATGTATGTTGGAAATAAAGCATTATTATTATTATTATTATTATGTCCTAGCCCTTAGTTGAAAAGGGAGTTCGTGACGTAAACCGAAACCAAACCAATGTGTATCCTCCACCATCATGGTGACTTACAGCGAAAAAGCGCGCGCAAAAACAATAAATAAATAAATAAATCGCTAGGACGGGAAAGTCAGGGGAAAATTGTAGTTAGGGCGGGATTTTCTGTGACACATTTATCCTATTGATTTACGGAGTGGGGGAATAGCCCGGAAGGGGTATAAAAGAACGGGAGGGGATGGTATTCCTTCCTTTATAGACACGTGTTTTATGAGTCATGTTATTAGGGTAAAATATGATTCATGATACTTTTGTTGTCCAGGTAGAAAATGGCTTATGATTCGATGTTGTTTTATGCTGCACTATTAATCCATATTAGAATAGAGGCTGACACCTGTAGTCACCGTGGCTCAAGCGGTAGCGTCCGCGACTGAGGCGTCAAGTCGAGGGTTCGCGCCCCGTCACGGTCTGAGGTTAGCAAGGACATGCACTCAGGGTAACGATTACATCTGCCAAAACAAGTCCTTGGGAAGACGGAAACCGTCCTAGCCCTTGGTAGAAAAGGGAGTCCGTGACGTAAAACCGGAACAACAACAGAATGGAGGCGGACACAGACATGTCTGAGCTGGGGAACTGAGTCTGAATATCCTTCCTAATGTCCCGGGATGGGCTCGGAAACGGGATGTTCCTTAGAAATGGTTCATGATTCGATGTGCCGCTATTAATCAATATTTGAATGGGGGTGGACACAGACAGATTGGAACTGGGGATTAAGGCTAAATACCCTTCCTAATGCCCCGCGGTGGGTTCGGTGGCGTGTTACTGCTTAGGTAAAAATGATTCAATGTTTTGGAAATAGGATTCGGTTTTACGTCACGAACTCCCTTTTCTACTAAGGGCTAGGACGGTTGCCTTCTTACGAAGGACTTATTTTGGCAGATGTAATCGTTACCCTGAGTGCATGCCCTTGCTAACCTCAGTCCATGATTGTCAGAATATTTGGTGTAGATGTAGGCATTAGCAGTCACCGTGGCTCAGGCGGTAGCGTCCGCAACTCTGAGGCGTCAGGTCGAAGGTTCGCGCCCTGTCACGGTCTGAGGTTAGCAAGGGGCATGCACTCAGGGTAACGATTACATCTGCCAAAACAAGTCATTGGGAAGAAGGCAACCGTCCTAGCCCTAGGTAGAAAAGGGAGTCCGTGACGTAAAACCGGAACATTTGGTGATGGGAAAAAAAAAAAAACTTATCATCGAGCTGTCCTAGGTCAGGCCAATTTTAAGTCCAAGAGACCTTCAGTTGTACTTCCTTTATGCAGAGAAATTTCCTTGCCCCTTGCCCCTGCTCTTCCCTTCCGCTATCCCTTATGAATTATTCCTGTGATGGCGCCCACCCGATCAATTATTGTCCCTTTGTAGAAAACACATGACATGTGCCCTGAAAGGCATCAACTATTCATTTAATTGTTATATTCCTTCCTCTTGCGTGCCCCAGTAGCTCAGTGGTGGGGCGCACGTGTCGGGAAGCGACTACAATGGGTGCGATCCCCTTAGCTCCAACATGCCTGTGTTCACCCCCATTCGCAGAGGACTAATTGTGACATAAAGAGTACACGTTTCTTTTCATAACTCACACCGGCATACATTGGCTTCAACTCTTTATTTATTCAAATGTAATATATAATGATTGGCCAAACAAGGCTACACTTACTAACAACATAAAAACTAATAGAAAAAGGAATAGCTACTTTTAGTATTAAGTCTGTGTGTGTGTGTGTGTGTATATATATATATATATATATATATATATATATATATATATATATATATATATATATATATATATATATATAAAAGAACAATAATAAAAGGGAAAATTATAATAATAATAATAATAATAATAATAATAATAATAATAATAATCCTTCTTTGCGTCAGGTCCTTTGAAGGACAACCTCCGGTGACGTCAGTAGTCTCGTCCAGATTTTCTGGGCATCATGACCAACGTCATTCGGACATCCTGTCCTAATTCTCCGAAAGTCCAAATATCTGCTCTTATGTGCACTGCTTGTGTGTTTATACTGGTCTTATGTAGACAACATAGCAGTGTTGCCAGATACCCAGAAAAGTCTTAATTACACCAGATTTTTTAACCCAATAAAATTTACATGAAAACCTCCTGTATATAGACGGTACGACCTTACTCGCTCGGTGGAGCACGTGTTGCCGGCTTATGAGTACATGCACGTATATATTTGGTACGTATCTTACATGTCGATGTATCATTCCCTGTCTCCAAGTTAGTCGAATAAAAAAAATAATACACTATTTTAATGAAAACAGAAAAAAAAATATAGTACAAGCTTTTATTGTAAGAATTTATAAAATCGTTTTTATGTAGGTACAAGGTGACTGGTTTTACGTCAGGGACTCTCTTTTCTACTAAGGGCTAGGTCGGTGAATTCTTGCGAAGACCTTTGGTTCTAGCAAGTGTGACCGTACCCTGAGTGAATGTCCTTTCTAACCTCAGACCGTGGCGTGTCCCGAACCCCTACCTGATGAATCAAAGTTGTGAACGTTACCACTCGACCCTCGTGGCAATATAAGTAAAATCAAATATACAGTACACATCTGGACTACTGCTACTACTACTGCAGCTTCTACTACTACTACTAACAATTTTCCAAATGTGAGGATTACTATACAGTGCTGAAAATTTCATCGTCTATTTTCTCACATAAACGGTAAAATTAAAAATAATAATATTAAAGTATTATTGCTTGGGATAAGCGCGCGCGCGTGCGTATGAATAAAACGCGTCCATCAAAGTAACCAGAGGTAATAAAATCTCAATCTCTGTCACTAGCTACAAGTGTTTACTTCTTCCCTTAACATATGTCGTTCGCATGTGATTCCAAACACGTGTAATAACAACATACAAACATTAAAAAAAAGTATTTCTCAAACAAAATGTTTCTAGTCAAAAGTCTAGCCTGCTGGCTAGTACAGTGGTAACGCGCTGGCTTCGTATTCACGAGGTCTAAAGATCGGTTCCCGTCAAAGACCGAGAGTTTAAGCTGTTTACTGGCTGGTTACTGCTGTGGTTGGGCACCACAGTGGGGGGTTGGGGCTTGCCCCGGCTGACGAATACCCATTGTATTGTAATGGAAATAAAGGTTTATTATTTATTATATTATTAGAGCTGTAGGTCGATGGTTAGCAACCTGTGGGTAATAACCCCTGTTTAGGTAATTTGCTAATGACATTACATTGTGGGGAATTTGAGTTCTGAGTAATGATTCGTGAATATTCTAACGAATTGCTAAAACAATAAATAATAAATAAATAATATACGAATAAATAATTATATAAGAGTGGGAAAGCATTGATATAAAAAACTATTGTCTTATCAACCTTTCACAGGTGGTCAATGAGTTACTAGAACAATAATAATAATAATAATAAAATATAAGCTAAAAAGTCCTAATTGCGTGATAAAAAATAAATAAATAAGAGACATGATAGTAATTTAGCGAGAGAGAGAGAGAGAGAGAGAGAGAGAGAGAGAGAGAATCATAACATGAGGAGACCAGTCAGAACTCTTTCCAGCACCAAAATTCACTTAAAATTTGGACAGAGAAATTTTAAAATACAGTTCAAAAAAAATCTTCAAAAAACATTACAAATCTTTTGAAATTAAAATTTGTTCTGCTCATTCATCAATAACAAAGGTTAGCTAAATATCAGTACAACTAATTGCTAATAGAGTACCATACTAACATCATACAGAAAATTAGATATTTGCTAAGCTCTGGGTTTAAGAGCTACAGTTAAGAAAGGTCTGTAGAGTTGCATAGCTACAGTAGGCTATAAGAAGGATCTACAGGCAATATGAACCTTACGCTTGCATAGATACTGTAGGCTATACGAAGGGTCTGATCTATAGGCAATTAACCTCTGGGTTGTATAGCTACAGCAGGCTATAAGAAGGGTCTACAGGCAATACGAACCCAAGAATTTCAGAGCTACAGCAAGCTACACAGTGTTTTTATAGACAATATGAATCTAAGGGTTTCAGAGCTACAGAAGGCTATACAGTGTTTTATATAGGCAATATGAACCTAAGGGTTTCAGAGCTACAGAAAGCTATACAGTGTTTTATAGGCAATATTAATCTAAGGGTTTCAGAGCTCCAAAAAGCTATACAGTGTTTTTTATAGGCAATATGAACCTAAGGGTTTCAGAGCTACAGAAGGCTATACAGTGTTTTTTATAGGCAATATGAACCGAAAGGTTTCAGAGCTACAGAAGGCTATACAGCATTTTTTTTATAGGCAATATGAACCTACGGGTTTCTATACAGCATTTTTTTCTAGGCAATATGAACCTACGGGTTTCTGAGCTACAGAAGGCTATACAATACAGTTTTTTAATAGGCAAAAAGAACCTAAGGGTTTCAGAGCTACAGAAGGCAATGCAGCGTTTTTTTTATAGGCAATATGAACTTAAGGGTTTCAGAGCTACAGAAAGCAATACAGCGTGTTTTTAAAGGCAATAAGAACCTAAGGGTTTCAGAGCTACAGAAGGCAATACAGCGCTTTTTTATAGGCAATATGAACTTAAGGGTTTCAGAGCTACAGAAAGCAATACAGCGGTTTTTTTTATAGGCAATATGAACCTAAGGGTTTCAGAGCTACAGAAGGCATTACAGTGCTTTTATTTTATAGGCAATATGAACTTAAGGGTTTCAGAGTTACAGAAGGCAATACATATTTATATAGGCAATATGAACCTAAGGGTTTCAGAGCTACATAAGGCAATAGTGTTTCTTTTTATAGGCAATATGGACCTAAGTGTTTCAGAGCTACAGAAGGCAATAGAGTGTTTTTTTATAGACAATATGAACCTAAGGGTTTCAAAGCTGCAGCAGGCTGTAAGGAGCGTCTGTACACCAAAATAGTATATTTACGGTACTCATAAGATGACATAAAAGGGGTGAAGGAAGTTTTTCTCCATATTCAGTATAAATTTAAGGTCAAGGAAACACCTCAAGGGTTAAAACAAGGTCACATAGGGAAAATAATTACTCTCAGGTTTACTCATATAATAATAATAATAAAAATAATAATAATAATAACAATAATACTAAATAAAAAGCGTCCTCTCCAAATAAATATTAGTAATAGACTACTAAAACAAGCAAAAAAATATATAATTAGCTGTTATTGCTGTTGTGTACCGTGTCGAGCCACACTATTCAAGTCCATTTTAATGTGGACACAAACTGGTTGGAGCTGGGAAATTAAGGTAATATGCAGAACTTTCTTAGCAATAAAATAGGAATGGGAAACTTAAACAAATATAAAATACAAAAATAAACGCATATCCTGTCTAAAAGAAATCATGAAATTTGCGTATATTGCTTCCACAGACAGCTCTTGTTACTAACTTTGGGATCAGTTATCAGTTATCAACAATTTTCAAATTCTGTTACTAAGGCCCGATTTCTAATACAGTGTAAACCTAGGATACCATATTGTCAGTTTGCTAGACACACACAAATGGATTTCATAAACGCATCTGACGCGGTTCTGTGTATGGTTAGGATCCCGTACGGGATCCTAGCTATACACAGAACAGCGTCATAATGCGTTTATGAAATCCATTTGTGTGTCTAGCTACCTAACAATATGGTATCCTAGGTTTACACTGTTTAAGAAGTCGGCCTAAGTCAGGAAAGGAAACGGAATTTCCTTACGCTTGCTGATTCCATCCTAAAATTAGAGAAAGGTGAATGTTTACTTTCACACCCCTCTAAATAAGGAATAAAAATACAAAACACTGAAAATATAATATTCTAAAGAAACTCTAATTTCTATCAGCTCGTTTTATAACTAGTGGTAAACTAATCTGCATGAACTAATCAAATTTATCTAATATAATAGTAAATTTCATGTTTTTTTTCTAAATGCGGGTGTGAAAGTATAAATTTACCCAGCACGAGCCAACATCATTGTAAATATAAAGGCTCCGTTTCTCCATCTGAGGTGTGTGGTGGTACAATTTTACTTAGAACAAAGGGCAGGACCAACTTCTCCCGAAGCTGGCTAAACGAACAAGAGGGAACCTTATGGTTACGGAAAGCAGACGGTAAACAAAAAAACAAAAAACGAGGTAAACAAAAAACAAACTGTGAAAATGGGGCCATTTTAATACTCACCCTCGTTTCCAAAGAGGCTCCACAATTTGGCTATGAGAATACCCATTACGAACGATGAAAGAATACTTTAAGAAAAGGTTAAGAATATAAAAAGTCTAAGCATCAACTTTCTATACAACCACTCACTTTCCTTGCTCAATGGCCACTGACGAAATCTCTCAGTGTTGCCACATAATAGCACGATGCCAACGCTAACTTTAATAGCCAAGCTTGGCTATGGCCATCCGCTAAATTATAATATTAATATTCATACATTGCAAATTATGCGATATTCTAACTTAAATCAAGATATTTAAAGAATATTATCATATCAAAAGTTGAATCTCATGATTGAATGGTCAATTATTTGCTTCCTTCAATAACCAGGCTTTGCTTAGGGCTATCCACTTATTGATACTTAAGTACTTATATATTTAAATTCATACTAAAAGCGTACTTATATTAAGGTATTTTATATTAATTAAAATGAAAAATTGAGTCTAATGATCGAATGATCAGCCATAAGTCTTCGAAGTTAGAAAAATAAAAATAGCTAGAAACATATCTAGCAAGATTATTAATGCTGGCGGCTGGCTCCTGAAACAAATACTTTCATTATGGCAGCAGACAGATATATCTTTTTAAAATATAAAATAAGTTGAAAAAGAAGTATAAAAGTTCCATTAATATATAGCCAAACATATTGTGGTCTTAATAGACACCAATTGGCCAATGAAAGACTTTGGAATGGTCGGTCTGGGCTAATGTCAATATTTTGCATAATGTAACTCAGAACTTCAATTTCTTGCAAAATATAAGAGTTGTTAGTAAAATGCCTCTGGAAATGCCTCATATTTGGTTTACGTGTAACATTTTTTACTATTTTTATAATCTGAAAAATCAGCTTTTATTAATTATTTTGCTTTTAGAAACATAACTCGATATAATTTATATGTATGCACCAAAGTCCATTCTAACTCCTATCATTTTTGTTATAATTATCCTAAATAAATCATGATAATGTATTATTTGCATAGTATTCATGTGGACCTCATGGCCCTCTCGTCATTTTCAATTTGAAAAGAAGAAGAACGCTATCAACACGTTTGTTTACATTCTTCTCCATTCTAATAATTCGTTACTATTTAAACATTCATTCATGAGTGCCGAAGATGAACATCTCGATGATAGTATGGACTCAGAGGAAGGAGAGGAGGGAGTAAATGAATTGTCTAATGGAAAACCTCCTGCATTAGCGTATCCTTTTATGCGCCAAGCTGAATAAAATTTGTGTGCTTCACATACTGAAACGAGTCTCGCGCATATGCTGATGTGATCATAACATCCTTGATTGCTTCTTGAGGTCAATGGATATTAATTCTTATTTCAGTAACTGACCACTTTGCTTTGGTTGATGTGATAAGCTTTATTGGGAGTGATCTGTCAAAACTAGATTTTTATTGTGGTTAAGATTTGTTTTATGCACCCCTTCTATTTCTGAAAAAAATTCTCTTTTTCTGATAAGTTTTGAGTGAATCTGATAATTGTTTTTCTCTGAAATTACTTACCCAATGACAAATTAAATAGGTATAGGAGTCCGTGCTCATGGAGAGTGCCTCTTCTCCGCCTGTTAGTCTCCACATACTTGTCGTATGAGTTTTTGAATGAATTAACACTGGCTTATCACAATGTCATCAGGAAGACTATTCCAGTGGTTTACAATTCTTGAGTTAAAGAAATTGTTCCTCTTGGTGGTTTGGTGGCTGGGTTTTACCAGCTTCAGGCTTTGTCCTCTGGTATTTGACCTGTCCTCTGCTGCTGCAAGTTGCAGAAAGTGACCATCTTTTACTGAGACGATACCGTGGAGTATTTTATAGGTTTGGATCTTTCTTCTTTCCTCCAGCGTGGTAAGTCCAAGATGGGTCAACCTCTCCTCATATGGTAATTCTTATAGTTCAAGGACTAACTTTGAGGCACGCAGTTGCACTTGTTCAAGCTTGTTAATATGTCGACGAGTGTATGGGACCCACGCCTAGATAGTGTATTCCAGCCGGGGTCTAATCAGAGACTTGTACAATGGTAGGAACATTTCCCTGTCCAGAAAGGTGTATGTTTTTCTAAGAAGTCCCACCATGAAATGAAATTTGTATTGGCCGCTGCCATAGCTACTTTTACTGTCGGCTTTAAGTTTGGGGTAACATATACACCTAGATCCTTTTCTTCCTCAGTGACGTTTAGTGGAGTGTTGCCCATATAATACTGGTGCTTGGGATTTCTCCTTCCTACATGCATCACCTTACAGTTTTCCTCATTGAATTTAAGGAGCCACCTTCTGCTCCACTCTAGTAGTCTTCTAATATCTTCCTGAAGTATATCTCCATCTATAAGCGTCCTGATTCTTCTAAATAGCTTGGCATCATCGGCGAAAAGCTTACTACTGGACTGCACAGACTCCATGAGGTCATTTATATATACTGTACTAGGAAAAGTGTTGGCCCAAGTACACTTCCCTGGGGTACTCCATTCCAGACCTGTAGCCATTCTGAATATGCAACTTCAATGGAAACGTGCTGAACCCTCCTGCAGAGCAAGTTTTTAACCCATGCTAAGATGTCTTCTGAGATTCCCACTGCTCTTAACTTGTTTAGTAGACGGAGATGAAGAACGGTGTCAGAAGCTTTCCGACAGTCTAAATAAACGATGTCAGCATTATCACCATCATCTAGCAAGTCGTCAAGCTCCTCAAAGAACTCTAAAAGCTGGGTCAAGCATGATCTCCCAGGTCTGGATCCGTGTTGTGAACTGCTTTCGATAATATTTCATATGAGCAGTTTTTCCTTAATTTTACATGGGACCGAAGTTAGGCTCATGGGCCTGTAGTTGAGTGGGTTTGTTTTATCTCCTTTCTTGTAGATTGGGGTGACATTCATCTTTCTCCAGTCATCTGGTATCTCTTTGTCGTCGAGTGTGTTTTTTAAGTGTCCACTGGGGAAACGCAAGTATAGAGGCACTCTTTTTCAACTCGTTGGGGTGGACCCCATCCGGTCCTGGGGCAGAATCATCTTGGAGGCCTTCTAGGATTTTCCTTACTTCTTCTACCGTGAAGTCACAAACATTCAGTTGTTCACCCTCAAATTGGTTTTCGGCGTTGGGAGTTTCTTTGTGGAAAATTTTTTGGAACTCCCTCTTCAGTTGTTCATGTGCGTCTTGGGGGTTATTTGCTAATATTCCATTTGGTTATCTGAGCCTTGTCATTACTTCCTTTATCCTGGTTTTACTTCGAGCACATGAAAGAAGACACGAAGTTTTTTCTTGACATCCTGTGCAAGCGACTTCTCAAATTGGTAGACGGCTTCTCTAACAGCTCTGGTGGACTCATTCCTCACCCTCTGATATGCCCTGTGTTACTGCCAATATTAGTGAGAGGCAGTGGTTACTTAAATAATCTAATCTATCTAACCAAACCTAACCTAACTCAAATTTGAAGACTTGCATGCCTTAAGAAGGTGAATTTAGGTGATTTTGCAGCATCACAGCACAATCCGAGAATACTGATTTCTCAGGTAGGAGTGGAAGGGGTGAATAAAACGAGTCTTAACCAACATCACTCTATTATCTCTTAGGTATCATATACATAGTGACAATTAACCTTAAAAAGACATTGTAATCACCCCTTTGCTTTATGAAAAAAAAAAAAATATACGTATGCTGTTTGACCTTTCACATGTTTTGCTTCTTCATGACTAGTTTTAGTATATAAGATGTTTTGACGGTTAAACTTAATTTTATGCACCCAATCATAGCTTATATTTATATCTCATCAGTTAGTAATTATTTGACAGATATGACTAAAGCTCACTTCACTCACTATAAAAATTGTTATCTCGTTAAAAATCAGTCAGATAAATTTACGGTTAATTATTAAAAGTGCAGAATGGGTGAGAGCCCACCATTCTTTACTTGAAAAATGAGAGACATCACTCGTATGAACACCAAAATTTACCCTATTAAGTTATGCAACTAACTAACCTTCCTTAACTAACCTTATCACCCCAAAATCTCATATCAATAATGGGAACTAATGGTAATGCATAGAAAGATATACTAAGAGTACTACTTTCTTCATGTTTAAGATGATGTTAACCTTGACTTCATTATCAGAACACTGGAAATTCCTTTCAACAGTAATCGTGAGGCAGGGGTGGCATGTAACAGCTTGAGAGTTGACCCTGAACCCAAGAGAAGTGGATCTTCCAAAAAGCTCACTGTTAAAGATAATATTTTGTGTGTGTAAGTAATGGAAGACATGGACTGCTGTAGCTTAGTGGTAGAATATTCGACTCGGGAGGTGACAGACATGCGTTTGACTCCACATTGGAGTGATGGGAAGGGTATCTAGCCATAATTTCCCTTCTTCAATTCTTCTGTCCACCCCCATATGGGGACTTATAGCGACACAAACAAAAATAAGGGAAGAGAGTCTCCTCGTGAAGAATTAGATACACAAGACAGTGTTGGACCACAGTCATTTAGAGCTCAGGAATTGACAAGGGTAGAAAGTCTCCATCTTGCAAGTCCTACGTAAAGTATAATTCGTTCTGTCAGTTACAGTTCCATAATTATTAATATTTTTTATAAAGATTATTTGTATTACATATGTTTCATTCAAGTGCTTTGTTGATTCTGTCGTTTATTTATTTTTTCTCATGAATTGTGAATAGAAGAATTTACTGGCGTCTTGTAACAGTATTTTGAGTAATCATCTATGTAAAACACATGGAATCTCATATCATTGTTGGTGGGCATTTCAAAAGTACAAGTATTGATTTTTTTTTTTTTTTTAGTGAGGCACTAGGATGGGCAAACAAAATTAACCTTATGGGGCCTGGGTACAAGATAGTTCAGTATATGAAACTTCAAACAAAATGGTCATACTTTTGGCCTCCTGCAGAGCACTACCCTTTTATCACTTGCATTATAAGATACAATTGATAGAGATAGGAAAACGGAGATGGTACATTTCGGGACAGCCGTTTTGGTGCTGGCTGTTCTGGGCACTAAAGTGATTTTGACAACAACCCATTTGGTGACGAAAGTCCTGGCTCTTAGGAGATTCTTTAGTTTTGAAAAGCTAACCTAACTTTACTGTATTTACAAAATGGATGGCGCCAAAATGTCAGCGCCCATGTAGCGTTGCCAGCTGTCCCATTCCACAGAACAGACGGTTGGCAGTCCCTCAAATCGCACCTTTGTTATTACTGCAAAATAGGCAGAAGTATTGAGAGAGTTAAATGAAATCCTATTACTCTTGTTAATTTTTAGTGACTTTGGTAACCTTGCTATCTTATGTAAGACTAGCCTGTATGTATAATATACTTGACTTCCTGTTTCTACAAGGTGACAGTGGTTAGTGCATTTGATTTGGGAAGCTTAAACCTGAACTAGTGCCCACCATGGGGCCTTAGGAAGAGCATCCTACCTTGATTTGCCAGCTCCAACCTGTCTGTGTCCACCCCTATATGAATGGCAACTTAATTGTTTCTCATAAAACAGTGTATTATTGGGACCATGGCAGATCAGTGGTAGAGTGTGCAAGCCGGCAAGTAACTAATGCAGACTTGATCTCACTGTGGGACATTAGCCATCCAGCCATAATTCCCCTTTAAGATCCAACATGTCTGTGATCACTCCCATTTGAATGGAAACTCATTGTGACAGGAAATGTATCACACTAAGGAGAATCTAATGTTGTTTACCTCATTATATGAGGGAGTGAATTTGTGTCCTGTTTTAACTGAATGTAATGTAGCTCTGAAATTTACAGATTGGTATGTTGTTTATGGAAAAGCAATTACTCCTCTCCCATTTGATTTCAGTGAAGTTCGATCTCCTGATGTTCGTCAGCTGAGGACTGCAGTTAGTTCATTTATGGATCTTGTGCATCTGGTTTCCAAGACAATAGATCAGTTTGGCCCTCCACACCAGCAAGCAAAGAAGCATTGTTCATAGATAGAAAGTAAGAAATACAAATATCATCATAAAGTCAAGTCTTGTGATATGAATCCAGTTTTTGGTATTGCTATGACTACATTTTTTTTTATTACCAAAATTGAAACTTTTCATGTTAGTTTATAACCGACGTGATTATATCAGGGTTTGGGTATCTGTCAAAACTTGTGCTGTGGTTCATTTGTATGTGTCTAATCGGATTTATAAGAAATTTATACTGATATGCACTGAGAATTCTTTTATCTTCCTTACAGCTGGAGTTATTGTTGTCAATTTCTAGGCTGCCTGGCTGAACATCCCTGTCACAGCTGGAGGTGTGAATAGTGATTATTGAAATTGAACCTGACAAGCACATATATGGGAGAACACACTCCTGCACCCTCTCCTGGTCGCTCATATTACGGCTTTGTTTTATATTTGATTGGATGGGCCTGCATCTTCACGTACCTTTTATGGGCCTTTGTTCCCCACAAGTACCTGTCGGCTTTTGGTCTGACGTACATCCCTCAGCCGTATTGGGCATTAGCTGTGCCCAGCGTAATGATAACACTCATTCTGGTGTTCGTTTTTTTAATCTATCCATCTATTAACTTTCTCTTAGCTGTGCCTCCACATGATATAAGAAACATTACGGATAAAATGGCATTAAAGGAAGAAGATTATCCAAACGTGGGAGGATTTACAGTGCCTCCTGCATATGATTTGGATATTTCTAAGGTTTGTAGAGTTTTGTATAGATCTCAAGATCCCTAGCCCATTCTCTTGTTTCTTATTCTGTGCTTTCAAGTCCTCGCTTTATATATCATTATTAGTCCCCAGTATGGTGGTGAATACAAAGTGTGGCTGAGGAATAAAGGCTGATTGCCCTTCCTACCGCCCCATAGTGAACTCGATCTCGGTTCTGTCAACTCCCAAGTCGAGTACTCTAACCACTTGACTTCCACGACAAGAGCCCTAGACCACTTTCTTGTGTGTGATACTGTATATACAATTTGTTTTCCGAAAATTTTGTATTCAATGTGAAAAGCTTCCCATTTTTTTTAGTCCGTGTTTTGGTATGAATTAGCTCAGTCAGTTCAGATATGTGCATTGATGATGAATATTACATTATACGGTAATATTTGATTATTTTTTTTATTTGATATTTTCAGTTCTCATAAAGTCAAAACGTGAAAGTGTAGTTTGCATAAGCTGAGTTATAACTGTATTTAATGTTCATATTTTACACATTTTTGTTAATGAAATGATCATTAAAAGTCATTCACTTGCTTAGGAATTAATTTCCTCTTCTAGAATTTTTTTTGCCATATTATGTGTCCCTATTAATCCCCAATCAAATGGGACTGGACACTGACAGGTTGCAACTGGAATATTAAGGCTGGATTCCTTCCCTAATAACTCACGATTGGCTCGAAGAAGGGATTATCACTTCTCAAGTTGAGAACTGTATCCACTTTGCTCCTGCTGTCCCCTCTTAACAGTGTAAAAACTATAGGTGTCAATGAAATTTGGATATAAATGTTGCATTTTTCCTCTACTATTAGGGGCAATAAGTCAGATAGAACCAAAATGTAGTACAGCATATTGAAATAATGACTTATTATATGCATATTTTCATACGCCCAATCGTGACCGTTCAACAGGAGTACTTAATTACAAGTATTTACTTATTATTAATTGATTGTTAACAAATTAATCTCCTATTCCTAATTATTAAACAGGTAGTTAAGACTTCAATCTAAAATAGTAGATGTAAGACCTAAAGATTCTACCGTGTTCAGTATGATTTGGAGAATATAACGACTGGAGACGAGGATGGGATTGAGAAACCAATTGATTTTACCATAAAACACTTTCTAGTGCAGAAAAAAATTATTCCCAGATTGACAGGAAAGCGCTTGCTATGGATTTTGGTGTTACAAAATTTAAGTATTTTTTGTTGGGCAGAAATTTTTAATTCAGAACGAACCACAAGCCATTACTAGGGTTATTTGGAAAATCAATATAAATTCCTAAAGATTTGAATTCTAGACTTATTAGATGGTCTGTTCTACTTTCACAATATTCTTTTGATTTAATGTATAAGAGTGGAAAAAGAAATGTTGTGGCAGATGCTCTTAGCAGGCTTCCTGTAGAGTATCTTAAACTTATAGAAAATTTTGTAAACTCTTAGTATTACTTTTGAAACTGTGCAAGATAACACAAAAAATTATCCTGTTTTGAAGAAACTAATGTCATTTGTAAAATTTGGTTGGCCATACAGTTGTAATGAATATGCTCAAGTAAAGAGTGACTTGACTATGACAATGCAATTCTGTTTAAGAATAGAATCCTAACTCCAACTGAACTTACGTCTAAAATCTTAAAGATATTACATTCTGGCCACGGTGGTATAGTTGCAATAAAGGCTGAGGCTAGGCAGAATGTTTGGTGGCCTAACCTTAATAATGATATTGAAGACATGATAGAATCTTGTGAACCATGAATAACAGTATTGTTAAAACACCAATACTGCAGTGAAGTTATGTTAGTAAACCATGGAGTAGAGTGAAAATTGATTATTGTGAGTTAAATCATAGAAATTTTCTTATTTTAATGGCTCCTTATTCTAAATTCATTGATGTTCATGTTGCTCCTTCTTTGACTGGTTTTGTAACTATTAAATTACTGAGAAAGAGCTTTGCAAGTTTTGGCATTCCTGATGTAATTGTTTCTGACAATGCTCCTAACCTTGTCTCAAATGAATTAAGGAAATTTTATCTAAGAAATGTTATACACTTAATAACCTATCCCCCTATCATCCTGCTTCTAACGGATTGGCCGAGAGAGCCGTAAGAACTTTTAAGGAGGGAATGGAAAAATTGCAAAGTGGAACTACTAAACGTTGTAGATTTTTGTACACTTACAGTAGAAACATTCATAGTATCACCAAGGAATCTTCGGCTGAACTGTTTAATAGAAAATTCAAGTTTCCTTTGGATATTTTAAAATCAACGAAAGGGAAAGTGGAGGAGGAAAGTAAAATGGTTACACACTATGAAGTACAGGGTAATGAAATTTTTTTTTTTTTTTTTTTTTTGGCAGGCTGTATATGCAAACATTTCAGTCAAGGCTCCCCTTGGCTTCCAGCTGTTGTACTGGAAGTAAAAGGAGTAAGGAATTATGTTGTTAGAGTCCCTAGAGATATGGAGATTTGTATTGGCGTAGACATGCTGCTCATTTAAAAGTAAGATCAAATGCTGAAGAAAAATTTCAGCTACCAGAAGATCCTGTTGCTAATAATCCTTTGACTAATGTGTTACATTATGATTATACTGGTAACGCCCAAAATAATAATCTTCTATCTAATGGAATCCATAATGAAAATAATAATGAATGCAGTGTTGATAATGATAATCTTGAGTCTTTATCGAGTAGCATGTGTAATGAGAAAACTTTTTGTTCCATACCCATATCAAATTCACCTGTACCAACTCTTAAAAAGTCTTCCAGAATTTCTAAACCACCTGATAGGCTTTATAACCACCATGTAATATGAACCAACTGTTCTAAGGGTAAAGGGATGTGGTATATTGAAATAATGACTTATAAACATATTTGCATATCCCCAATTGCCTCCGTTCAATGGGAGTACTGAATTATAATTAGGTAATTATCGTTAATTGATTGTTAAAAAAATAGTCTATTCCCATTCCTAATTATTGACTGGGTAGTTAAGACTTCAACCTAAAATAGTAGATGTAAAACCTAAAGAGTCTACCCTGTGTTCAGTATGTTGTGGAGAATATAACACAAAGGAACACAAAATGCTTAATTACTTTAAAAAAGGCTCCCTTCGAACTTTCTTGTTGTAAACAGTCACTAAATTACTATTAAGCAACATACAGTGAACATGATTAACCCACTGTCGTCGGTCAGTTACTATGGAACCATGATATTTCATTTTGGTGCCAGAGCCTTATGTTATAATAAGTAGGGGCCAATATTGCAATTTATTTGGGTGCCAAATATATCAGGACTTCTGTGACATATCATTCATGGTAGGTTAGGTCAGATTAGCCTAGTAAAGTCAAGGTAAGGTCAGGCTTGGTTAGATATGGATTGTGTTAACTTTGCTATCATTCCATTTGTATTCATATGACAAGCATGATTTTCCCAAGCTCAGCAACCAAAGGAAGTTTATTAAAGCACCCAAATGACATGCCAGTTCACCCAAAATGAAACACAGGGCCACTCACTGAGTCAGATTCAGCCTCGGGTCCTTTGACACACCAAACAGATCTGTTCAAAAACACAATTAAGCCAATTCTATATTAATATCCTCTTTTAACTCCCTGTATTTCCGTTGACGAATCTCTTTACCGACTCTGCAGCTGAGACTAAGCAAGAGCCCCAAATCAGCGATGCTAATTAGCATAGCGAACAAGCTGAACCAGAAATAAAAATCGGCCATGTGTTCTTGCATGGTAACCCAAGAGTGGTACTGGTTACCCGTATTTTGGAATATTGTGATGGTGATGAGAACTATTATAACTAGCTTGAAGGCTTGCAGCATCAGAGTCATTATCATTACCTGAAAACACATACATTAATATATATATATATATATATATATATATATATATATATATATATATATATATATATATATATATATATATATATATATATATATATATATATATATATATATATATATATATACCTAGTTCTTAGAATAATGCGAAGATAGGTTCTCAGAAGTGACAGGTACTGTGAAAATCTCGTGAGGTAATGAATCATTTTCCATAAGAAACAATGATAATGGGTATGGATACGTTACACAAGCGTACATAGACACACTATACCAAAGATATAAGATAAGTAAAACATATTTTATAAGTACATAACAAAGTAGAAAGACCTGTAGTTATTTATATTAATATGCAAATAGTGTACAGTATAAAAGATATACTGATTTACTGTGCAGTAAACAAATTAATGCACTATTAATTGGTGGGCAACAGGCATACATTGGGACGTGCATGGTGGCGGTGAGCACAAGGATGCGGGAGAACGAACCTCTATCTGCAAACGTTTTTACTGTAGCGCTCTTTTTCCCTGATGATATTATATGGCAAGTTTGTTTCCTGTTTGTTCTTAATGCTTTTTTTCCATTCTCTCCATAATATCTGACTGTATTAAGCGGTAGAAGAGGAGGAGGATGCGGGAGAACGAATCTCTATCTGCAAAAGTTTTTCCGCCTCCGTATCAGCTGATGCACCCTAGCATGCTATTTCCCTGACAATATTATATCGCAAGTTTGTTTGCTGTTTGTTCTCAATGCTTTTTTTCCATTCTCTCCATAATATCCGATCGCATTAAGCGGTAGAAGAGGAAGAGGATGCGGGAGAACGAATTTCTATCTGCAAACGTTTTGTTGCCTCGTATCAGCTGATGCACTCTCGCACGATATTTCCGTGACAATATTATATTGCAAGTTTGTTTGCTGTTTGTTCTTAATGCTCATCCACGTAATGTACTTAGCATTTTTTCTATTCTCTCGATAATATCCGATCGCATTAAGCGGTAGAAGAGGAGGAGGATGCAGGAGAACAAACCTCTATCTGCAAACATTTTTCCGCCTCCGTATCAGCTGATGCACTCTCGCACGCTATATCCCTGATGATTTTATATTGCAAGTTTGTTTGCTGTTTGTTCTTGATGCTTTTTTTCCATTCTCTTCATAAAATCCAATCGCATTAAGCGGTAGAAGAGGAGGAGGATGCGGGAGAACGAATCTCTATCTGCAAACGTTTTGCCGCCTCTGTATCAGCTGATGCGCGTCGCACGCTTTTTTCTTGACGATATACAAACCTTAACACAAACACAGTTACAACAAGTGATATATCCATGCAGTATGCTGGGTAAAGAGACACTGAAGCACATGGCACCATGGCGGAAAAGTGCCTCTGAGGCAGGCGATTATTTACTAAAATAAAAACAAAATTTTTGAATTTTTTTGCATGGACATTATGCAGGTATTTTGTATTTTTTTTACTATTATTTTTAAGGGGCGTTATTCCAATTTCGCGGATTATAAGCACACGTAAAAAGCGAATCAAGTATATATATATATATATATATATATATATATATATATATATATATATATATATATATATATATATATATATATATATATATATATATATATATATATATATATATATATATATATAGATTAGATATATACATTATCATATAGGAAATTATAATGCATATTTTTGCCCCTGGCCAGATTTGAACTCATAGTACACTATCAGTGCACTAATGCAAACCAACTATACCACTGCAGGTATAAGAGTAGAAAAGAACTCTCAACTAACTGGTGATGTGACCTAGACGTGATTCCTGGTCAGGAGTAAAAACATGTTTAATGTTTTGACATATGATACTGTGTTATTTGATCACTGTTGATGCCTGTTTAGGAAGGATTTGAATTGTATGTTAATAGAAGATACTAGTGAAGTTGGGAAAAGAGCTCAATTGAACATAGATATGCAGTAGTGTGTATGTTCGATCTTAATTCCAGCAGTTAGCTTAGAGGTTTCTCTCTTCCCTTATAGTTCGGTGCTTAAGTTGGTAGCCCGTTAGCGCTCTGAGAATATTGTTGCTGGTTCGAATCCTGGCCTGAGGCAAATATATTATGTATCTCTCTCTCTCCAGATATATTCAGTTGGATGAATAAATGTTATATATATATATATATATATATATATATATATATATATATATATATATATATATATATATATATATATATATATATATATATATATATATATATATATATATATATATATATATATATATATATATATATATATATATATATATATATATATATATATATATATATATATATATATATATATATATATATATATATATATATATATATATATATATATATATATATATATATATATATATATATATATATATATATATATATATATATATATATATATATATATATATATATATATATATATATATATATATAGAGAGAGAGAGAGAGAGAGAGAGAGAGAGAGAGAGATGGAATATCTGGGTAGTTAATATAGGAAAACCGCATCAGATAGGACAGTATATAAAATTAAGTCGAATACAAATAGAAAAAGTAAATTTCCTCTATTACTATACAGAATAAGTAAACAGCAAATTCTATTTCATATAAGACGATTTTAAATGCAAAAGTAAATTCTCATTACTGATGGACTTATGAAAAACAAAGATACTTAAAGGAAAGTCTACTTAATAAAAGTACCAATTAAAGTAAAGTCCACTTAATAAGAGTACCAAGAAATGTAAAGTCTACTTACAAATAGACGACATTTTTTCTTCTTGCCATCTGTATCACAACAGACCTCTATCAAGAGGGTGACCAACGTTGATAATACCAGGAATGCGGTGCCAATAAGCAAATGTCTAATTGTGACGTTTTTCAAAAACAAAACATCTTCCGGTCTGTCATAGAAGACTAAAGCAAAGCCAACCAACACCTAGGGAAGCAAAGAGAAAGAGAGAGCTGGTATAAAAAGAACAGGTGATAAGACCCATACTAGAACGAATAACGAAATAATTAGGCTGTTAAAGGTTAAAGGTCTCTGATTAATACCAGTGGCAAGGGATAGTCTTAGCACAAAGCCTGATTATATATCTACCCTAAAGCCAGTTCCCCCCCTCCAATCACGTGAACCCAGTAATCTTCCGGCCATGGTTGAATAATCAGGTAGACCTATAGGAAATCAACCCACACTTAGGCCCGATTTCTTAAACAGTGTAAACCTAGGATACCATATTGTTAGTTAGCTAGACACACACAAATGGATTTCATAAACGCATCTGATGCTGTTCTGTGTATGGCTAGGATCCCGTACGGGATCCTAGCCATACACAGAACAGCATCAGATGCGTTTATGAAATCCATTTGTGTGTGTCTAGCTAACTAACAATAAACAAACAAACAAACTTTATTTCCATTTCAATACAATGGGTATTCGTCAGCCAGGGCAAGCCCCAACCCCCCACTGTGGTGTCCAACCACAGCAGTTCCTGCCAGTAAACAGCTTAAACTCTCGGTCTTGGACGGGAACCGATCTTTGGACCTCGTGAATGCGAAGCCAGTGCGTTACCACTGTACTGGTATCCTAGGTTTACACTGTTTAAGAAATCGGCCTTAGTCACCTGGTTTAATAGGTAACGACTTGCTACATGTAAAGCTAGTCCAACCCTTAGCCAAGGTCGATCCAATGGCGAGAATTACCAGCCCCAATCGCTACCACTACATTACTATATCGTTAAAGGAATATATATATATATATATATATATATATATATATATATATATATATATATATATATATATATATATATATATATATATATATATATATATATATATATATTTATTTATTTATTTTTTTTTTAAGAATATATTATATATAAAAATATGATAATATATTAATCATACCAAAAGGAATTAAATCTTTTTTTTTTAATCTATACTCGAGAATAGACAGAGTAAGTCATGTAGCAAGTAATTGTCTTTTAAAAGTTGTAATACGAGATTTAGCCATATTTGAGTTCCAACATTCAAGGTTATTAAGATCTTGGGTAACGATCATGCTAGTGGTAATATATGGGAAAAACCATTACAGGCTGTAATGAAATATACTGAATTAATATATTAGAGGCTTACTGGTCTGCGTTTTTTTTTATATCTATATTTCGTCTCTGGTGGAATGAAGCATATTGGACCAGTGGGACCTCATGGAACAATGAGGGAGCAAATATTGTTGTTATAGAATTTAGATGTTTCAACTAGGTGTGAAACTGGTCATAGTGGACCCATAGGTGAGTGAAGAAGCAGATATTATCTAATTGAATTAATACTGTTCCTTTGGTCTTTATGAATATTCTGACAGTGGCGCCTCTAGTGGTTGGGTGGGACATCAGCCTCACAACGTCTGCTGGTTGCGGAGTAAGGGAGCTCTTGTATATATTCATTAATGGCGACCATACCACGAGGGTAGCGTTCCAATTTGCCGATTCCCATATTGCTCACACATAATAATCTGAATATATTATTAGCATGGTACACACAGGCGATTCCACAGATGGACTGGGGTTAGGTTAGTTGGTTGATAGCCACAATGACTTGAATGCGAGTCGGCAAACTGGACTGGACAAAATGGGAATTGACAATTTTGGAATCGGCAATCTGGAACTAATTCATCTGGGAGCCGAAAAGGAATTGAACTTAAATTCTTTGTATTTATTGATTCTTTCATCATATTATTAAATTCATATCCTGTACATGGTTCGAACCAAAGAGAATCTCTTAAAATTAATCAGCTTGTAAAAAAAAATAATAAAAAAAATAAAACTTTCTTGACTTACAGCCAGTGCAAATTTCAAGGTGAAAGATGCAATCCTTAGTCTGTTATCAGTATCCATGGCTGTTTCCACTTCCTAGAATATACTGAAAGGGAAAATGATATATATATATATATATATATATATATATATATATATATATATATATATATATATATATATATATATATATATATACGCTAATGCATGTATGAACATTAACAATTCATTATAACGTTCCGAAAGATACTAATGTCATCATTATACCTGTTATAAAGTAAAGACAAAAATAAACCAAATGACGGTTAATAACGCAATTACAAGAGTAGAAAGCACTAATTATAAAATTTAAAATCATTTATACACTTAAACGATACAAGACAAAAATACATACACTATAAAGATAGCGGAAAATATGCAAATTAAGCGCACTAACGTGCAATTGAGGACTCATGCATTCCGAAAAAAGATTTCTTTTTATTTGTTAACAGTGTTGCCATGACCAAACTAATTGTTGTTTCCTAAGAACTGACTTAGACTGGAAATTCATTCTGTCTAGTAATGGGTGATTGTTAATAGTATTTGTTCTGGTTTTACGTCACGGACTCCCTTTTCAATCAAGGGCTATTACGGTTGCCTTCTTGCGAAGGACTTGTTTTGGCAGATGTAATCGTTACCATGAGCGCATGCCCTTGCTAACCTCAGGTGACTGTTAACAGTATTATGGTCCCTAATAGATGACTAGGGCGGTTTAGCTGACGAGTATTTATTCCCATTCATATGGGGTTAATCACTTTCGCGATAGAGCTGAGGAATCAAGGCTGGATACCTTTCCTTGTTCCACGCAGTGGGATCGAACGTGGGTTTGTCACACTCTGAGTCGAGCGCTCAAAACCACTGAATTATCACGGCTCCTTATATCATGGTTTTATGTGCCATGGTCCCCATTCAAATGGAGGTAGACTTATATGTTGGAGCTGAAGGATTAAAGGTGAATGCCATTCCTAGCGCCCCGCGGTTGGATAGAAACTCGCTAGTCGCTTTCCGACCCGTTCACACTACCACTGAACTACTGAGGACTCTTTCTGTAACCGAATACACTGTAATCTTAAATTCACAATTCTTTTTATATTTTCACAATTCTTACCTCCTCTGAGCATACACAATCAATATTTGACACAATGAGATTTTCGGTTTATAAACCAAAATTAATATTTTCAATAGCGAATCTATAAAGAAAAAAACAACTTGTTCTTTTAGTGTCAATGAAAAGGCAGATCTCCAGCACAGAGCCAGAACTAACTTAGCTTATTAGCTTGCCCTCTCAAACTACTTCCGAGAGGGTGACGTGTATCAGTCACTCTGTTGGTTTGTGTAGAAGATAAGGTCCTTATCTCATTTTAGAGATATAAGGAGGATTAAGTAGTGATCACCACAATCAGATTATAAGATATGTTTGGATGCTTGTTGACATTGTGGCGCAGTGCTAGCGATTGGAACTGGTAATAAACTGGCCGTAGGTTCGAGTCTAGCCTGGGGTTGCATTAGCTTCAAAATTTCATGTCGTTGCAGCTATTGGCTGGAGATCACTGAGTCTTCGTGATTTGAGAGGGGGCTTGGGCTTTGGCTATAGAGTAGGTCGGCCTCTAGTGCCCTCATTATCCCTTGCCTCTGTCTTTCATTAGCTACCTGTAACCTTTATATAATCTTCGTAGGTCAGGATAAGGCTTCTGGCTTTCACACATGATATCCCGAGTTCAACTGTCCAAAGTGGTTGATACAAAAGCTCTCTTCACCAGTGCCACTTTGAGGGTCACTTTGGGGATAAGACGTTGTGGGTAGTGGATAGGCACGCCCTGCTAGCTATGCAGAGTCACTTAATAAACCATTAGATGTGAGAAGTTAATGGAGGAACTGCATCTTCACAAGCTCTTCAGAAATTGCTTCACAACTCTCATTACATAAAACTTGCACACTGGCAAAGCAGTCAACATATAGACACCTTCAATAAGGGATTAAGACTACGTCTTTGAGACAAAGACAGCTCAGCCGCTACCACGTGTTTCATGCCCTTCCAACGCACGTGTTCAAGGCAATAACGATAATTTGGTGGCAGCGATGGGATAAGCCACGAAAATATAATACGTTTCCTCAAGAAAAGCCCCAAGAAAGAATGCCCAAAGAACGTCCTTTGAAGACATCATAGAGAAGTCTAAACAAAAAGCATAAACCCTAGAAGTTAAATATTGGAAGAGGAGCTGGCAAAGCAGTACCTCCACGAGTCCATTCAAGAACTATCAGCCTGAAACCAATGGATACATTCCTTTTACGAGCTTAGTATTCTCTTTTGTCTGGTGTGCATATGAGATTTGTTCAGTAGAAGTTTTAATTGGAGCATATAACTAGCATTTTTTTTAAAGTAATTAGATGTATTTAGATGATCTTAAATTTTGTGTGTGTGAGAATTATCTTGTTAAACCTTTTATTAATTTTCTTTTATGAGTTTTGATTCTTGAATTTCTGAAAATATTTAAATACTAATAATTATTATAGTTAAGTACTTACTAATTCCTTTCATCTAATATTGCGGATATGGACGTTTTCATGACTACCACTTTTTCAATTGTATGTGATTGGGAGGGTGCTTTTGTAACTGGTTTTCTCTCTTCCATTGTTTATTTTTTCCCCTCGATATATATATATATATATATATATATATATATATATATATATATATATATATATATATATATATATATATATATTTTTTTATGTGTGTGTGTGTGTGTCTGTGCGAGTGTGTATGTGAGTATGTGTGTGTGTGTGGTCGAGCATCATCCAGGTACTTTAGGAGGGACAGCCTGGGGTGGAGCGTAGCTTATTGTTGGGCCAGATTGGGGGGAGTTTGCTCGGTATTAATCATGGTGTGAATAGAGTGGCAGACTGTACATTATTACATTACGGAATAATGCGTGATACTATATATGCTGTTGTGTACTGTACATTCTTATTATTCATAGACAACCAATCTTTAAAACATTCAGATGCTTAAGAAATTATTCACAAGAATTACTTTGTAGTTTACTTATGAATGAAGTACATAAATTAAATGAAATTCTATATACCGATAATATAAATAAACAAGTAAGAATTTTAACCAGTGTCTTATCATCATGTATAGATCGATGTGCACCACTCGTGACAAGAGAAATATTTCGTCCCCCCGCTCCTTGGATAACAGATGACATAAAAAACATTATGAAAGAAAGAGACAAACTACAAAATGAAGTAAAACTACAAAGAGATAATATCCCTTTAAGAGAAAAGTTTACAGAGCATAAGAAACAAGTAAAATCATTATTAAGTAACAGTAAGAAACAGTATTACAAAAATGAATTTCAAAACGCTAAAGGCAATATCTCTGATACATGGAAAATTGCTAAAACCATGCTTTCCAATAACTGTAATAAAAGTAGTAACATATCAATTATACCCGATGAGGTAGATGTAAGTGCTAAAGCACTATAGACCAATCTCTTTACTACCAATTTTATCAAAGATACTTGAAAAGATTGTTGCAAATCAGTTAAGTGAGTTTCTTGAAAAAAATAAACTTATTGCAAAAAGTCAACACGGTTTCAGGCCAAAATTATCAACTGAAACTGCCTTATTGAAAATATCAGATGAAATATACAAAAATATAGATAATAAGAAAATATCATTGCTACTACTACTCGATCTTTCTAAAGCTTTTGATAGTGTAAACCATAGTATATTATTAGAAAAATGCAAAAAAATGAACATTGACCCAAGCTGGTTCGAGAACTATTTAAAAAACCGCTACCAGTCAGTCAGAATAAAAGATGTAGTTTCAAGTCGCAAGAAGGTATTGTTTGGGGTCCCTCAGGGATCGATCCTAGGACCTATACTTTTTCTAATATATGTAAACGATCTAGTAAAATATTTACCTAACCGTTATGTCATTCAATATGCTGACGATACTCAAATCTTAATTGAAGGAGAAATTAATGATTTAGAAAATATTATTCGTAGAGCAGAAGAAATTTTGTATATGGCTAAACGTTACTTTCTAAAAAATGGTCTGTTACTTAATGAAACTAAAACCCAATCTATTCTTATCGGATCCAGACAATTATTATCAGAAGTTGATGACAATCTTCATATAAATTTTAACGGTAATATCATTAAGCCAATGAACTCGGTAAAGAACCTAGGTGTCTATTTTGACCGTTACATGAATTTTGAAATGCATATAGATGAAATTTATAAAAAAGTAATGGGTACTCTAATATATCTAAATAGGGTAAAAAACTCATTTGAAACATCAACTCGTATAATAATTGTCCAGTCCTTAGCTATGAGTTTAATTAATTACTGTCTCAAAGTTTGGGGATGTACAAATAAGACTCAATTACAAAGAATACAAAAGTTACAAAACTTTGCAGCACGAGTGGCTGTTGGCAATGTAAGAAAATACGAGCACATCTCTCCTGTTTTAAAAGATCTAGAATGGATAAAGATTAGAGATAAATATGTTTTTGATATATGTACCTTTGTTTTTAATATACTAAGAAACAATCTTCCTGATTGCTTGTATAATTTTTCTACAGTAAGCTCAGTTACCGGGTTAACTACCCGTCAAGGGGAAGATTTATTAGTACGAAGGTCCAAAACTGATATTGGCTCAAGAGATATAAACATTCGAGGACCTCATTTATATAATCAGCTTCCCAGAGAACTAAAAAATGCTGGTTCAGTGTATACTTTTAAATATAATCTTAAGAAGTTACTCTTAAAGGAAGATTTTACTTGTAAATTTTAATAGTACACCCATATTTGAATACCCAATGTACGTTGGAAATAAAGTCTTATTATTATTATTATTCAGATCAAGCATAGAGCGTCGACTGCCAACCGTAACTCACCGAAGAATTGAATTTGCTTTAAAAATATGTAAATAAATATGTATGAATTATTATTAATCCTCATCATTTTGTAATTTAATTGTATAAAGAAGGGGTCCAAGGTTTACGCACTTCTCGACCTATGACATTTGGTGACTGACGCATGTCCCATTAATTATCAAGAAATCCTAGTTTGACATTCGTGGTTGACATCGTCAAAAAGAACTTCGCTTGAGGAACCGTTTGTTGAGCGCGGAAGAATACGTTATCAGTCATCTTGTTATTGTGTTTATTTATTTGGTTTGTTTCGCTTTAATTTTGGATCATTTTTGTCTCACAAGCGTATATCAGGATTTTTCTTATGGCGTTACTTCGTAGAAAAGGAAATGAATCACCATATAACATGAAATTAAGAGATAGTGAAACGCTTTGTAAAGGGAGAAACTGGTACCAAAAATGGCAGTTTTATTAAGGATAAAGTTGTCATCCTTGAGGAAGTTCTGTTCTCATCCTTGAAGAGGTTCTGCTCCTACGAAGTCCACTGTGATTATTAAGCCATGTAGTGGCCTAGTGACTGAGGTCCAATTTCTTAAACAGTGTAAACCTAGGATACCATATTGTTAGTTAGCTAGACACACAAATGGATTTCATAAACGCATCTGACGCGGGTCTAGCCAAAGCACTAGTAACCATTCCGTCTCAGGGCCGATTTCTTAAACAGTGTAAACCTAGGATACCATATTGTTAGTTAGCTAGACACACACAAATGGATTTCAGAACCGCGTCAGATGCGTTTATGAAATCCATTTGTGTGTGTCTAGCTAACTAACAATATGGTATCCTAGGTTTACACTGATTAAGAATTCGGGCCTGAGACGGAATGGTTACTAGTGCTTTGGCTGGATGACCAGCGTCAAAGGCCTATCCCAGTGATCCTTAAGGTGATTCAGGAAAAAGTTAAAAGGTTGTTTAAAGCCTTGATAAGGAAAAAGGGGGTAAATATGAAAGAGTGTTTGGCTATTGGCACTTTGTTTCTGTGGTTTAATGCTCAAAGGCCGGGCACTATAAGAAAAACATCCTTGATAGCGAGATGACGTGTCCGCCCTTGTGCTAATCTGCATAACCTTAAGGTGAAACTGCTGGAGGTGATGAGAAAATATCAAGGGCTGGGAGGTTCTCCTGGCTCTCCAGCTTCCTTCTCCCAATAAGCCTTTCTCTTCCTCCCTTTCAAACAAACAAACAAACAAACAATCATTTATTTCCATTTGGTACAATGTTTATTCAACATTAATAGTAACTTATAAGTAGACATGTAATTAAACTAATAAATAAGAGGGTTAGACTTATAGTTAAATTAAATGTAGCTTTCATAGAAAATAATAATGCTGTAATAAAAATGTTAACAATAATGTTAATAATAAAGTAGTAAGTATGCCACTAGATACAGGATCGTTATTATCGGCATCATTTCCATATTTGTTTCCTTACAATGAGAATAATTAGTTCTTAATGAGCAGCAACTATTTGTCCAAAAGAAAACTATATAGTTTGCCTTTGAAAGCTGTGAAGGAGGATGCATTTTTAAGATGCTCTGGAATATTATTCCAGAGTGTTGGCCCTTTGATAGTGATCATCTTTGAACCTGCTTCTGTGTTTGTTCTGTGAATAAAGAGCTCACTGCTCTGTCTTGTGTTGGTTCCCCTTATATCCCTGACTGTTTTTAAATCAAATAACAACGCTTCTTCCAATGTGCAAGCCAACCACAGGAGTAAAGGTAAGGAATTGTTCTTGGTAGTATTTTAGTTATGGGGATTAATGAATTTTTTATTTATTTTATTTTATTATTTTTTTTTATATAAACAGAATAAGAGGGTAGCCTCCAGCTAGGGAACGCGTTCTCTTAGGTGAGGTCAGGTTAGGTTAGGTTAGGACGCACCAAAAATGTGAGGATAATCCCCTCTTCTAAAAATTTACCTTGTTCTCTCTCTCTTTTTTTTTTATTAGTTTCATCAACAGAATGCAAGTGTAGTAGGTTGGCCCATGGCACAACCGCCCGTTGCGATACTACAGCTGAAGTATCTTGTGGACTTAAATGAGACTGTCTAGGACAGTTCGATGTTAAGTCTTCCTTCAGTTACGGTTCTCTTTCTATGCCTACATCTACACCGAATATTCTTAGAAATTCGTTACACACGTTTTCTTATCCCTCCACATCTGACAAGCCACGATGCTCCCCATCTCTGTTTATCTCTATATTTTCTTCGTGCCCAGGCCCGACGAGGGTATTTTTATTATTTTTTTTTTTGGATCGTCCTGGTGTCACAATCATAAAAGGAAGAGGAATATTTTAATTGTAACAAGTGGGAAATATCGTGTTTATTTTTAATAAAAATTTATTTAGTGTTATTTTCCCTGACAAAATTTAGAAATATTCTAGATAGACTTCTAACTGGTAGTTGACTCTTTTTCAAGATGCAGGTGATTGTTTTTTTGGTTTCGGTTTTACGTCACGAACTCCCTTTTCAGCTAAGGCCTAGGACGGTTGCCTTCTTGCGAAGGACTTGTTTTGGCAGATGTAATCGTTACCCTGAGTGTATGCCCTTACTAACCTTAGCCCGTAAAGTTATTTTTCTTTTTTACGTACATCAGTACACGTATTTATCTTATACTTCATAGGGAGTGGTTTTGAGTCTTTCTTATATTGTAACAGTTTGTAATTGCTTAGAATATATTGATGTGATTACGGAGTCATTCTCGAAGTCTGAAGTGTTCCTCGCTAGAAGTAAAAACAAAAACAAAAACAAAAAACCGGAATCCTTATTGTAAGGGTGTCCACAAAGTCTGGGTACATAGGAAATGTCACTATGCAGAGCTATTCAATCGAGTTCACCTGAATTTTGTAAAGCGCATCAAATTATGCATTGAAAATGATGGAGATCATATTGAAAATATTATTTATTAACATTAGATTTAAATAAAATTGTTTTGTTTTAAAAGTATGTGTTAAACTCCTGGTAGCCTATGCACATCCATATTGGTTCCGTAGGTAGATTAAAGATAATATAATGTAGGCACTTTCAGTGTTTACAGTTCTCTAATTTTCTCATTTATTTTAGCACTGAAAAATAAATCTGAGAGGGGGAAAGGGTTATCTTTACGTATTTTTTCTTACTCTGCAATTTCTGTATTTTCCTCTTATGCCTCCCAGAGCACATTCTCTGTTACTTACCTCTGGTCATTCCTCTCTCTTGCATTTCCTTCCACGAAGATTTAAAGTTTTGCTTTGACTTGGCACCCCCTTGTAAGGGGCAGTATGCATGTTGTTGTGTCCTCATTTTTTTTTTTGAATGTGACACTTTGAAGAGGATAAGAAACTTGCCCTTATCGGGCCAGGGCATCAAGAAAACTAGATAGCAATAAAGAGAAACACTTGGGGAGTGTTGTGACATGTCAGATGTGAGGGGATAAGCAGTGACGTGTAGCAAATATCCAATAATATTCGGTATAGATGCTAGGCATAGAACAAAAAAGTAGCTTTTGGAAGACTTAACACTGATCTGTCCTGGCCAATCTGCTTGAGGTCCAGTGTCTTAGATTGCAGTATTGCAACGGGTGGCTGGTGCCATTGGCCAAGCTACTGATGGTGAATATTTACACATATTGTCTAACAGCGTTATTTTTTAAGTTTGTGGGAACGATAGGATTGTGGCATCTAGCCTTACTTCCCCAGCCACACTTTCTGAAGAATTAATTGTTGGACTGATCCCACTGACAGCTGAAAAGCCTACCTGGGAGTAGATTTTTTTTATGTATTTTTGAAACACCTGGCCAGTTGTAGTGAAATTAGGCAAACAAAATACGTAGAGTTTTGCAAAAACCTTTTATATTTCTTCATATCTTTTTTTTTTTAATTATTGTGTCTTTATTACTTCCCATTCGATTGGGGTGGACACAGACAAGTTAGAGCTGGGGAATCGAGACTGATTGCCCTCAATAACGCCCCATGGTGAGCTCAAACCTGGTTTTATCACTTTCCCGAGAAATCAACTCATAATCACGGACTGAGATTAGTAAGGGCATACACTCAGGGTAACGATTACATCTGCCAAAACAAGTCCTTCGTAAGAAGGCAACCGTCCTAGCCCTTAGTAGAAAGGGGAGTTCGTGACGTAAAACCGAATCCATCCAATGTTTTATTTTTTAATTACTGTTCATAATTAAGAAATAAACTATTATTATAATGCTGAAAACTTTCTATCTTTTATTTTCATTTATTTTGCTCTTCTCCCGAGGCATTCCAATGCATTTCATAAATGTAAATTAAATGGGGCGGAACGAGGGGACTGGCAATCCCATTCTTCGTAGTT
>JAXCGZ010015128.1:120000-202500 GCA_037179515.1 Halocaridina rubra
TATATATATATATATATATATATATATATATGTATATATATATGTATATATATATGTATGTATATATATATGTATATATATATGTATGTATATATATATATATATATATATATATATATATATATATATATATATATATATATGTATATATATATGTATATATATATGTATATATATATGTATATATATATGTATATATATATGTATATATATATGTATATATATATGTATATATATATATATATATATATATATATATATATATATATATATATATATATATATATATATATATATATATATATATATGTATATAATGTATATATATGTATATATATGTATATATATATATATATATATATATATATATATATATATATATATATATGTATATATATGTATATATATGTATATATATGTATATATATATATATATATATATATATATATATATATATATATATATATATATATATATATATATATATATATATATATACACTCATACACACGAGAGGCACATTAATTCTACTATACAAGGTCTCCTTAGATTAGGATGTGTGACTTTCAATAGAGACAACAATAATTCTTTTGGATCCTCTCTACTATTCTGTATTCAAGATTTCACACCGACTTCAAATTCTGGGGGCAATCTATAAAAAAAATTGGCTCCTTCCATAAATATGAATTTCATAAACTGTATATCTATCTATATTTTAATTTCTCTAACGATCTCTATCTGTCTGTCTGTGTTTTAATACGCATGGAACTGCGTGGGTGCATATGTGTGCATGTGCTTCTAATCAACACGCGGCACAACTTTTCTTTCGGAGTAGCTCTGGCCAACCAAACCAAGCATCTTGGATGTTTTTTCCCAAGAATTGGTAACCTTTTCCTTTCAGATACTTGACCAGGTGATGAACACCCTCAGGCACGTGGTTAATTTCAATGCACATCAGTCGAAACTTCACTTTATCCCATGGGAGAGTTTTCAAAATCTGAAAGAAAAAAGAAATTGAGTATTGAAAATGAGTAGAAATTTAATATACGAGAAAGAGATGTAGCACAAGATTATAGCAATAAGTGATTAGTAGTTAATTCTATGCCTAACTCTCATTAAAACTGCCTTTGGTAATTTATTCGCATGAAATGGTAGCCTGAGATTGACTGTTTCAAAAATAACGATTGAGCCTTTTCATCTTCATGCAGAGAGAGCATAACAAAGCTGTAATTCCTGTGACATTTTTAAGAAAAAAAATCTTAATTAATTGATAAATTTGTTGTTTTATAAGAAGAAAATGAAGGAGGAGGAGGAGGGGGAAGAAGAGGAGGAGGAGGAAGAGGAAGAGGAAGAGGGGGAAGAGGAGGAAGAGGGGGAAGGGGAGGAGGAGGAACTACACAGATCCACTCGTCCATTTTAATACTCTTTCCTTTCTCTCATATCATTTTTAGGTTTCGCTACTTTGACTGCAGTCTGTCTCTTTAGTTATTTATCATTCTCTCATTTCAGCCTTGTCTTTAGGCTGCTACTATTTCTTAAATGTTTTCTTTGTGTCTTGGCCTGATTAGGGTCAATCTCTTTGCCTATTCGGTGCCACAATCATAAACAAACAAGCAAATATGAATAGAATACCTACCTTGACCTCATAGCCTTCAATATCAAGAGATAAAAAATCGACCACCGTAACATTGAGAGCTTTAAGGATGGAGTACAGAGGCAGGGTTTGGACGGTGATAACTGGTTTTTCATCTTTCTTTGAATTACTTAACATAGACAGCCGAGATTTCAGTGCCTCGATCTTTGTATTTGGCTTCCTCATGATTCGGCTCAGGCCCCCATCTATGCCATCCACTCTGAGAAAATGTAAGTCATTTTATCTAGAAAAAATCTTTTATATTCATCATAAGCAATGGCCGATATCCCCCTTGTTAGGGGGTGCTTTAACCAGTCCCTTACATGGGGGATTGCGGCTATAGTATTTAATTAAAATTAGAAATATAGATCTACAACTTGTCAACATTTGTGCAATCTCATCGGAAAATACATCTACCTTTGATCAGACTCATTGGGATACAGATCTATAACTAGCCAACCTCAATGAAATACATATCAACAATTGGTCAACCTCAGTGGAATATAGATCTACAATTTGTCAACATCTCCTGTTTATCCATTTTGGAACACAGAGTTACAGCTGGTCAACCTCATTGGCACACAGCTCTACAACTGATCACCATTCCTGGAACACATATTTACAGTTTGTCAGCTTCAGTGGAACACAGATCGACAGGTTGGTATCCTCACTGAAACTCAAATTGACAGCTGGTCAACTTCACTGGAATACAGAGCTCCAACTGGAAAATAACTCTAGAACACAGATTTATAAGTAGTCAACCTCACTGGAACATAAATGTTCAGCTGATTAGCCTCAATGTCACAGATCTAGAGGTGGCCAACTTCACTGGAAAACAGCTCTACATTTGGTTAGCGTCACTGGAACATATATACAATTAGTCAGCCTCTCTGAAACACAGAGCTACAAGTGGTAAGCTTCACTGGAACACACATCTACAACTAGTCAACTTCATTGCAACACAGATTTATTGCTGATCATCCTCAGGGTAATATAGAACTACCTATGGCCTACTTCGCTAGAACACAGGTCTACATTTGAACAGCCTCACTAAGACAATGATATACAACTGGTACCCATCACTGGAACACAGATCTGCAGCGGTTCTTTTCTCATGCCTGCATTCACACTGGATATTGTGGCGTATTCATTACACATCTCTTGCTATTCTATTACATTTGGCAAGTCACAACATTCCCCACATCTGTCTATTTTTCTCTCTCTTTTCCTCACATTTGTTATTATTTATGGAAGGTCCCCAGCTAATGGCCCCAGTACCCGGCATAGAGGAGTGCGAAGAATCTCCGGGGATCGTGTTGACTCCACTTTTGGCTTGAGGGCAGACATGCCTGGTGGTAGTAATGGTTCTGCCCTTAACCTTGCACCTCCCAATAGATCTGCTTCTTTCACTCTTCACTATTCTAACATTCGTGGGCTGAACTCTAACCTTTCGTCTGTTGAACAGCACTTGGGTACTTTCCTACCTAACCTCCTCCTCCTATCTGAAACCCAGCTGTCTATACATGCTTCCAATGACCCATTTCAAATCTCTCACTCTAATCTGTATACTCATATTTGTTCCAAAGGTGGGGTCTATGCCTACTGCAACACTAACACTCCTACTGCGAATCTCTTGGACCTTGAAGCTCCTGACTTTGATGTTCTCTGTATAAAAGTCTATCTCTCCACTACCACTATCTTCCTTAGCTTCTGCTACGGTTCTCCAAACTCCACCGAGTTTGTGTCTTTCTTTGAATATCTGTCCTCGTGGCATGAGTCCTTGCTATCTTCTCACCCAAATGCCAAAGTTCTCTACATTGGAGACTCAATATACACCACAGTGAGTGCTTAATTCTTCTCACACTGATGTGGGAGGAAGTGAGACCCTTGCTTTCTCTATTAATCATGATCTGGAGCAAAGTATCAAACATCCTACTCGTGTTCCTGATCATCATGAACATGCAGCAAACACTCTTGACCTATTTTTTACTTCTAACCCTTCAAACTACTCTTATTCTGTGCTTTCCCCTCTTGGTAAATCTGACCACTCTATGATCTCAGCCTCTTCCATTTTCGCTCCCCCTCCACCAATCACTCCTACTCAGCGCCGCCTTTGGCATTTTGAGCATACCCAACATGAAATTTTGCATAGCTTCCATGGGATGACTACTACTTTCGGTCCAGCAACCCTGATAAGGTAGCTCTAAAAGTTGCCGAGATCATGACCTCGGGAATGGAGGCATACATCCCCTCTTCTACAAAAACTTTTTCTCCCCCGAAACCTTGGTTTGACCGTGCCTGCTCCATGTTTATCCCGGCTAGGAATTGGGCACACCGATCTTACCAAGCATTTCCTTCCGATATAACTCGCTCTGCTTTTATTGTAACTAGGAATCACTGTACTGCTCAGATTCGAAGGTCTAAGGCTTCCTTTATAAGAAGGAAAGTTGATGACCTTAACTCCTCTCCCACTGACGAGTGCTTCTGATCCTTAGCGAAAAACCTCTCCAAAAGCTTCTGTAACTCAAGCTTTCCCCCTCCCATTCGTTCTGATGGTTCTATAGTTTGCTCTCCCACTGACAAATCCACTCTCTTTGGCTCTCATTTTTCTTCCAACTCATCTATAAACGATTCCAGTGCACCTGTTCCTCAATCTTTACCCCTCTCTAACCCTATACCCCCCCTTATCCTTTCTTCATGCAAAGTTCATAAGGTTCTTCGCTCGCTAAAGACGAACAAGGCATCTGGTCCCAATGGTATCCCTGCAAGGTTCTTTAAGGAGTTTGCAGATGAACTGGCTCCCGTGCTTTGCCATCTTTTTCACCTCATTCTGTCAACCAGTATCTATCCTTCATCTTGGAAGCATGCTCTAGTTCAACCTGTTCCTAAGAAGGGTGACTGCTCTATTCCTTCAAACTACTGACCAATTGCCCTAACCTCCTCTATTGCTAAAATTTTCAAAACTTGGCTCAATGCTCACTTCTTGAAATGCTTTGAATCTAACTCGTGTATCTCTGATCACCAGTACGGCTTCCGCAAGGCAAGATCCACTGGTGATCTCCTGTCCTATCTTACTCATGTATGGACATCTTCTCTGAGGATCTATGGGGAAGCCTCTGTCGTCGCCCTTGATATATCTAAGGCTTTTGGCAGTCTGGCACAAGGCTCTGTTGGCCAAACTCCCTGCCTATGGCTTTACCCCTTCTTTCTGTTCTCTGCTTTCCAGTTTTCTTGCTGACCATTTTATATCTGTAGTTGTTGTTGATGCAACATCTGGCTCTTTCTCTGTTACCAGTGGTGTTCCACAGGGCTCTGTTCTTTCATGTACTCTGTTCCTTCTCTTTATCAATGATCTTCAAAGTCCCCATCTTCCTCTCTTTTTCATGCCTTTGTTGATGAAACTTCACTTTTCCTCTGCCTTTTCTTCACAACCTTCATCTGTTACTCGTAATCAATCTCGTATCGCTCTTTCTTCTACTCTTAACTCCGATTTGCAGAGAGTATCTGAGTAGGGCACTCAAAATTTAGTTAAATTCAATGCCTCCAAGATGCAGTTTCTGGCTATCTCTTTTTCTTCTTCTCCTCCTGATAACCCTATTGTCCTTGAAACTAACGAAATTTACCCTCTTAATTCTGTCACCCTATTAGGAATCCATATAGTCTCCAACTTGTCTTGGAAGAATCACATAATCCAAATTTCTAAATTTTCATAAAAAAAAATTGGGGTTTTGTTTCGTTTTTGTCATTACTTTTCCTCTTTACAGTTGCTTAAAATTTACAGAGGTCTTATCCGTCCCTGCTTACAATACTGCTCACACATCTGGAGTGTTTCTTCTTATACTTGTCATCTTGATAGGGTTGAATCTAAGGCAGTCCGACTCATTAATGATCCTTCTCTTACTTCTAATCTAGATTCTCTCTCTCTTCGCCGTAAGGTATCTTCCCTTTCTCTTTTCTATCGTTACTACTTCCATTGCTGCTCTGATGATTTGGCGAGTTGCATTCCCCCCCCACTGCCGAGGCCGCGTAACACTCTCCAAGCGGCCTCATATCACAGGTACTGTGTGGAGATTTGTGGCTCGCGGATTGGTTGGTGCAGCGATTGCTTCTTCCCATCTACCTCCAGACTCTGGAACTCTCTTCCTCCTTCTGGCTTTCCTAATTCTTATGAATTGAAAAAGCAGATCTATCGTTATCTCAGAGCCTAGTCCTCCATATCTCTGGGTCCTCTGTACTTTGACTGTTTTTTCTATCTGTCGTTTTCCTTTGCGTGACATTAACTCATTTCTGCCTTGTCCTTAACATTTCTCTTTTCCTTCGTCTCGGTACTTTCTTGTGTCCGGGCCTATATTGATGAGGGCTGTTTCTGCCTGTTCCGGTGTCACACTCATAAAAAAAAAAGCTGGCCAACCACACTGGAACAGATCTACAACTAGTCAACTTTACTGCTATACAGATTTACGACTGATCAGCCTCGGTTAAACAGAGAACTACAGAAGGCCAACGTCACTGGAACACATGTCTACATATGGACGGCCTCACCGGGACATAGATATACAACTGGTCCCCGTCACTAGAACACAGATCTACAACTGGTCAACCACACTGCAGCACAGTTAGTACATCTGATCCACTCACGTAAAGAAAACTTCAGAGGGTGAGGTGTCTGTGGCTAGCGCTGCGTTGATCGTGAAGGCTTTCCTGTGTTTCTGTCTGAGTTCTTGGTACTTGTGTGGGAGAGGCTCGATCAGCAAACCTCTCCAGCCTAGTTCTCTCTCGAAGTAGAGGGTATTGCTCAGGTGTTCCCCGTCGAGAGCACCAACTTCTATGAAGAATCCGTCTCTCTGAAATTGAAGCTCCAATTATCCAGTGTCGTCGTTTTTATTTTTTATTTTTTATTGTAATTTCACTTTTGTATAGATGTAAACCTCTTTTTTTCCGCACTTAATTGTCGTATATCCAGGTCATAGACAGTCACAGGGATTTTTTTTTGAACGTTATTGAATTAATTTAGTATTCCTAATTCATGTATGACTTATATTTTTATGTTATCATGGGAAAAGTGTGTGTTTGTTTTAATTTTACTATTTAAAACCTTATAATAAATAAATAAATAAATATATATATATATATATATATATATATATATATATATATATATATATATATATATATATATATATATATATATATATATATATAAATCAGTTTCTCATGTCATTAGCGATTCAATTGGGCAATTAATATGGGGATAGTAATTTCCTATAGGTGTGCCATATTATTCAGCCACTGCCTGGAGATTACTTGGTCCATGTGATTGGATAGGGGGGTTGGACTTCGGCTATATGGTAGGTATTTAGCCGGGTTCCAGTGCTATCACTGTCACATGCCTCTGCCATTCATTAGAGAACTTTAACACACACACACACACACTCACACACACACACACACACACACACACACACACACACACACACACACACACACACACACACACACACACACACACACACACACACACACACACCAACAGCATATGCAGCATATGCATTCTTATCAAATGTAAGGGTAGTCTTCAGGCACATGGACAAGGAAATGTTCAGAAATATTTATGTAACCTATGTGAGGCCAAAACTCGAATATGCAGCCCCCTTTTGGAATCCGCACTTGAAAAAGCACATAGCTAAGCTTGAAAAAGTTCAAAGACATGCCACGAAACTGGTGCCAGAAATACGCAATCTCGGTTATGATGAGAGGCTGAGGGAATTAGACTTGCCATCACTCGAAGCTAGAAGAGTAAGGGGGGATATGGTGACAGTCTTTAAATTCCTTCATGGTTATGATAGAGTGGATAGGGATGGATATTTCAATATGGCTGGCTCTAGAACTAGAGGTCATAGTTTGAAGCTTCGTAAGAAAACTTGTTTGCAGGATGTAAGGAAATACTTTTTCAGTGTAAGAGTAGTTGATAATTGGAATTCGCTAAGCGAGGAGGTAGTTAATGCTATCTCAATCCATAGTTTTAAGGACAGGTATGATAAGTATCACTAAGTCTAAAAATGGAACCGATCAGGAGACGGGAAGATACGAGCTTTGGGCTCTTTCCCGTAAACACAATTAGGTAATCACAATTAGGTAATCACACACACACACACACACACCACACACACACACACACACACACACACACACACACACACATGTAGGGAAATATTGTTGAGAAAAAAAAGTCTAAAAGACCTTCAAGAATGCAAAGAAGTGTTTATTAGACGATACAGAACACAGGAAGAGATGTGAAAGATCAAAAACTTGTTGCAAGAGGCAAGAAGGTTAAATGATGAAAGAAATGAAGAAGAGAAGAAAAATTTTCGCTACAGAATACTTCCAGACAAAGGGGAGATAAAGAAGATAATGCCAGAAGATCAGGGGATGGGGCCTCATTAAGATTGTTATACACAAATGCTGATGGATTAGCTGGTAAGGCAGTAGAATTAAAAGATAGGATTCACAACAGTAAGGCAGATATAGTAGCAATTACAGAGACTAAGTTGAGTGAGGACATAAACAGTGTCACAGTTTTTCCTAAGGGCTTCAGAATACTAAGGGTTGAAAGGGTGGAGGGATAGCACTGCTCATAAGTGAGAGGATTCAAGTTGAAGAAATAAACTTGGCTATAGAAAGTGAGTTCAGGGAATTTCTTGTTGCTCGCATAAATACTGGGTCAGAGAGCATTATAATAACTGTTGTATACAACCCACCAAGAAACCAAAATAGGCTTGAAATTTATGAGGAAAGTCATATAGGTACGATTGAAGTCATAAACTCAGTTGTTAACATGGCGCGGGAGAAAAAATGTAGGATTTTGATTATGGGAGACTTTAATCATAAAGAGATAGATTGGATAAATCTTGACCCACACAGTGGTGAGGACTCATTTGGGGCAAGATTCCTAGATTGCGTACAAGGGAATTTCCTACACCAACATGTAATGGAACCAACAAGAGCCAGGGGTGGGGATGAGCCATCACTACTTGATCTAGTGTTCACAGATAATGTGTTGGATATTGAAAATATTGAGTATGAACCACCAATTGGAAAGAGTGACCACTGTGTGTTGTTGATGGAGTATATCATTGAAGACATTCTTCCTGAGAGTAGAGGCACTGAGGACATGAGGAGGAACTATCCGAAAGGAGATTACATCAAAATGAATGAGCTTTTTGCAGTTATTGACTGGAGAACCTTATTTTACAACAAATCTGTACAAGAAATGTATGACATCTTTTGTGAGAAATATGGAAAGATAGTAGATTGCTGCATACCTGTCACCAAAGTAGGTGTAATTCATGCCAGAGAGAAATGGTTCGATAATGGGTGTAAAAGAGCTAAGGAGTGGAGAGACAAATGCTGGAAAAGGTATAGGAGGAGAAAAAACATAAATGCCTGGCAAACCTACAAAAGAGCAAGAAATGACTACCTAAGTAAAAGGAGAGAGGCAGAGAGAGATTATGAGAGGGACATCACCAGGAAGGCTAAAGAAAATCCCAAGCTTTTCCACAGCTTTATCAGAGGAAAACTGAAGGTAAAAGAACAGGTTTTAAGGCTAAAGAGAGCGGATGGAAGCATCACTGAGACGGACGAAGAGATCTGCAAAGAATTGAACAAGGAGTTTCAGTCAGTATTTACAGTAGAAAATACCCCACCCCCTCAGATTGCAGTGATAGAAGCTCAAGGGCCGGTATTAGAGAACATCAACCTTACAGCCACAGAGGTATGCAAAGCGCTGATGGATTTAGATGTTCATAAAGCTACAGGTCCTGATGACATATCCCCTCATGTGCTTAAAAAATGCGCAAACACAATATCAGTGGCACTAAGTATCATATTTAAGGAGTCACTGGAGTCGGGGGAGATTCCAAGATGCTGGAAACAAGCAAATGTGATACCTATCTTCAAAAAGGGAAGGAGGGATACGGCTCTGAACTATAGACCAGTTTCCTTGACCAGCATAGTTTGCAAACTTATGGAGAAACTACTAAGGAAACATATCTTTCTTCACTTGGAATCCTTCAACTTTTTGTCAGTGAGGCAACATGGCTTCAGAGAAGGAAGATCAACAGTAACAAACTTATTAGAATTTTATGATGAGGTAAGCCAAATCTTACAGGAAAGAGAGGGCTGGGCAGATTGCATATTCCTAGACTTCCAGAAAGCGTTTGACACTGTTCCACATGGGAGACTTATTAGGAAGCTGCAATCAATGGCGAGAATAGGTGGAAATGTCTTGGAATGGATAAAAACTTACTTAGAAGGAAGGGAACAGAGGGTTAGAGTAAGACACTCAGTGTCTGAATGGAGAAGAGTTAGTAGTGGAGTTCCACAGGGTTCAGTTTTAGGGCCACTTTTGTTCCTTGTATATGTAAATGACCTACCAGAGTCTGTAAATTCATTCATGAATATGTTTGCAGATGATGCAAAGATTGTGAAGAAAGTAAAAAACGAGAACAATGGTAGAGAACTTCAGGAGGATCTAAATAATCTGCATGAGTGGTCAGAAAAGTGGCTAATGAAATTCAATACCTCAAAATGTAAGGTAATGAGAATGGGTACAAGTGCAAGAAGGCCCAAGCTTGACTACTCGGTGGCTGGAGTACAACTTCAAGAGACAGAAAATGAGAGAGATCTAGGAGTAAACATACTGGCAGATTTGTCTCCAGAAATACATATAAATGGCGTAGTAAGGGCAGCATATGCATTCTTATCAAATGTAAGGGTAGCCTTCAGGCACATGGACAAGGAAATGTTCAGAAATATTTATGTAACCTATGTGAGGCCAAAACTCGAATATGCAGCCCCCTTTTGGAATCCGCACTTGAAAAAGCACATAGCTAAGCTTGAAAAAGTTCAAAGACATGCCACGAAACTGGTGCCAGAAATACGCAATCTCGGTTATGATGAGAGGCTGAGGGAATTAGACTTGCCATCACTCGAAGCTAGAAGAGTAAGGGGGGATATGGTGACAGTCTTTAAATTCCTTCATGGTTATGATAGAGTGGATAGGGATCGATATTTCGATATGGCTGGCTCTAGAACTAGAGGTCATAGTTTGAAGCTTCGGAAGAAAACTTGTTTGCAGGATGTAAGGAAATACTTTTTCAGTGTAAGAGTAGTTGATAATTGGAATTCGCTAAGCGAGGAGGTAGTTAATGCTACCTCAATCCATAGTTTTAAGGACAGGTATGATAAGTATCACTAAGTCTAAAAATGGAACCGATCAGGAGACGGGAAGATACGAGCATTGGGCTCTTTCCCGTAAACACAATTAGGTAATCACAATTAGGTAATCACACACACACACACACACACACACACACACACACACACACACACACACACACACACACACACACACACACACACACACACACACACACACACACACACACACACACACACCACACACACACACACACACACACACACCCACACCCACACACACACACACACACACACACACACACACACACACACACACACACACACACACACACACACACACACACACACACACACACACACACACACACACACACACACACACACACACACACACACACACACACACACACACACACACACACACACACACACACACACACACACACACACACACACACACACACACACACACACACACACACACACACACACACACACACACACACACACACACACACACACACACACACACACACACACACACACACACACACACACACACACACACACACACACACACACACACACACACACACACACACACACACACACACACACACACACACACACACACACACACACACACACACATATGGTTCGATAATGGGTGTAAAAGAGCTAAGGAGTGGAGAGACAAATGCTGGAAAAGGTATAGGAGGAGAAAAAAACATAAATGCCTGGCAAACCTACAAAAGAGCAAGAAATGACTACCTAAGTAAAAGGAGAGACGCAGAGAGAGATTATGAGAGGGACATCACCAGGAAGGCTAAAGAAAATCCCAAGCTTTTCCACAGCTTTATCAGAGGAAAACTGAAGGTAAAAGAACAGGTTTTAAGGCTAAAGAGAGCGGATGGAAGCATCACTGAGACGGACGAAGAGATCTGCAAAGAATTGAACAAGGAGTTTCAGTCAGTATTTACAGTAGAAAATACCCCACCCCCTCAGATTGCAGTGATAGAAGCTCAAGGGCCGGTACTAGAGAACATCAACCTTACAGCCACAGAGGTATGCAAAGCGCTGATGGATTTAGATGTTCATAAAGCTACAGGTCCTGATGACATATCCCCTCATGTGCTTAAAAAATGCGCAAACACAATATCAGTGACACTAAGTATCATATTTAAGGAGTCACTGGAGTCGGGGGAGATTCCAAGATGCTGGAAACAAGCAAATGTGATACCTATCTTCAAAAAGGGAAGGAGGGATACGGCTCTGAACTATAGACCAGTTTCCTTGACCAGCATAGTTTGCAAAGTTATGGAGAAACTACTAAGGAAACATATCTCTCTTCACTTGGAATCCTTCAACTTTTTGTCAGTGAGGCAACATGGCTTCAGAGAAGGAAGATCAACAGTAACAAACTTATTAGAATTTTATGATGAGGTAAGCCAAATCTTACAGGAAAGAGAGGGCTGGGCAGATTGCATATTCCTAGACTTCCAGAAAGCGTTTGACACTGTTCCACATGGGAGACTTATTAGGAAGCTGCAATCAATGGCTAGAATAGGTGGAAATGTCTTGGAATGGATAAAAACTTACTTAGAAGGAAGGGAACAGAGGGTTAGAGTAAGACACTCAGTGTCTGAATGGAGAAGAGTTAGTAGTGGAGTTCCACAGGGTTCAGTTTTAGGACCACTTTTGTTCCTTGTATATGTAAATGACCTACCAGAGTCTGTAAATTCATTCATGAATATGTTTGCAGATGATGCAAAGATTGTGAAGAAAGTAAAAAACGAGAACAATGGTAGAGAACTTCAGGAGGATCTAAATAATCTGCATGAGTGGTCAGAAAAGTGGCTAATGAAATTCAATACCTCAAAATGTAAGGTAATGAGAATGGGTACAAGTGCAAGAAGGCCCAAGCTTGACTACTCGGTGGCTGGAGTACAACTTCAAGAGACAGAAAATGAGAGAGATCTAGGAGTAAACATACTGGCAGATTTGTCTCCAGAAATACATATAAATGGCGTAGTAAGGGCAGCATATGCATTCTTATCAAACGTAAGGGTAGCCTTCAGGCACATGGACAAGGAAATGTTCAGAAATATTTATGTAACCTATGTGAGGCCAAAACTCGAATATGCAGCCCCCTTTTGGAATCCGCACTTGAAAAAGCACATAGCTAAGCTTGAAAAAGTTCAAAGACATGCCACGAAACTGGTGCCAGAAATACGCAATCTCGGTTATGATGAGAGGCTGAGGGAATTAGACTTGCCATCACTCGAAGCTAGAAGAGTAAGGGGGGATATGGTGACAGTCTTTAAATTCCTTCATGGTTATGATAGAGTGGATAGGGATCGATATTTCGATATGGCTGGCTCTAGAACTAGAGGTCATAGTTTGAAGCTTCGGAAGAAAACTTGTTTGCAGGATGTAAGGAAATACTTTTTCAGTGTAAGAGTAGTTGATAATTGGAATTGGCTAAGCGAGGAGGTAGTTAATGCTATCTCAATCCATAGTTTTAAGGACAGGTATGATAAGTATCACTAAGTCTAAAAATGGAACCGATCAGGAGACGGGAAGATACGAGCTTTGGGCTCTTTCCCGTAAACACAATTAGGTAATCACAATTAGGTAATCACACACACTCGAAGTTAGAAGAGTGAGGGGGGATATGGTGACAGTCTTTAAATTCCTTCATGGTTATGATAGAGTGGATAGGGATCGATATTTTGATATGGCTGGCTCTAGAACTAGAGGTCATAGTTTGAAGCTTCGTAAGAAAAGTTCTTTGCAGGATGTAAGGAAATACTTTTTCAGTGTAAGAGTAGTTGATAATTGGAATTGGCTAAGCGAGGAGGTAGTTAATGCTATCTCAATCCATAGTTTTAAGGACAAGTATGATATGTATGACTAAGTATAAAATGGAACCGATGAGGAGACGGGAAGATACGAGCTTTGGGCTCTTTCCCGTAAACACAATTAGGTAATCACAATTAGGTAATTACACACACACACACACACACACACACACACACTCACACACACACATACACACACAGAACCAGAGGTCATAGTTTGAAGCTTCGTAAGAAAAGTTTTTTGCAGGATGTAAGGAAATACTTTTTCAGTGTAAGAGTAGTTGATAATTGGAATTGGCTAAGCGAGGAGGTAGTTAATGCTATCTCAATCCATAGTTTTAAGGACAGGTATGATAAGTATGACTAAGAATGGAGAAGAGTTAGTAGTGGAGTTCCACAGGGTTCAGTTTTAGGGCCACTTTTGTTCCTTGTATATGTAAATGACCTACCAGAGTCTGTAAATTCATTCATGAATATGTTTGCAGATGATGCAAAGATTGTGAAGAAAGTAAAAAACGAGAACAATGGTAGAGAACTTCAGGAGGATCTAAATAATCTGCATGAGTGGTCAGAAAAGTGGCTAATGAAATTCAATACCTCAAAATGTAAGGTAATGAGAATGGGTACAAGTGCAAGAAGGCCCAAGCTTGACTACTCGGTGGCTGGAGGACAACTTCAAGAGACAGAAAATGAGAGAGATCTAGGAGTAAACATACTGGCAGATTTGTCTCCAGAAATACATATAAATGGCGTAGTAAGGGCAGCATATGCATTCTTATCAAACGTAAGGGTAGCCTTCAGGCACATGGACAAGGAAATGTTCAGAAATATTTATGTAACCTATGTGAGGCCAAAACTCGAATATGCAGCCCCCTTTTGGAATCCGCACTTGAAAAAGCACATAGCTAAGCTTGAAAAAGTTCAAAGACATGCCACGAAACTGGTGCCAGAAATACGCAATCTCGGTTATGATGAGAGGCTGAGGGAATTAGACTTGCCATCACTCGAAGCTAGAAGAGTAAGGGGGGATATGGTGACAGTCTTTAAATTCCTTCATGGTTATGATAGAGTGGATAGGGATCGAAATTTCGATATGGCTGGCTCTAGAACTAGAGGTCATAGTTTGAAGCTTCGGAAGAAAACTTGTTTGCAGGATGTAAGGAAATACTTTTTCAGTGTAAGAGTAGTTGATAATTGGAATTGGCTAAGCGAGGAGGTAGTTAATGCTATCTCAATCCATAGTTTTAAGGACAGGTATGATAAGTATCACTAAGTCTAAAAATGGAACCGATCAGGAGACGGGAAGATACGAGCTTTGGGCTCTTTCCCGTAAACACAATTAGGTAATCACAATTAGGTAATCACACACACTCGAAGTTAGAAGAGTGAGGGGGGATATGGTGACAGTCTTTAAATTCCTTCATGGTTATGATAGAGTGGATAGGGATCGATATTTTGATATGGCTGGCTCTAGAACTAGAGGTCATAGTTTGAAGCTTCGTAAGAAAAGTTCTTTGCAGGATGTAAGGAAATACTTTTTCAGTGTAAGAGTAGTTGATAATTGGAATTGGCTAAGCGAGGAGGTAGTTAATGCTATCTCAATCCATAGTTTTAAGGACAAGTATGATATGTATGACTAAGTATAAAATGGAACCGATGAGGAGACGGGAAGATACGAGCTTTGGGCTCTTTCCCGTAAACACAATTAGGTAATCACAATTAGGTAATTACACACACACACACACACACACTCACTCACACACACACATACACACACAGAACCAGAGGTCATAGTTTGAAGCTTCGTAAGAAAAGTTTTTTGCAGGATGTAAGGAAATACTTTTTCAGTGTAAGAGTAGTTGATAATTGGAATTGGCTAAGCGAGGAGGTAGTTAATGCTATCTCAATCCATAGTTTTAAGGACAGGTATGATAAGTATGACTAAGAATGGAGAAGAGTTAGTAGTGGAGTTCCACAGGGTTCAGTTTTAGGGCCACTTTTGTTCCTTGTATATGTAAATGACCTACCAGAGTCTGTAAATTCATTCATGAATATGTTTGCAGATGATGCAAAGATTGTGAAGAAAGTAAAAAACGAGAACAATGGTAGAGAACTTCAGGAGGATCTAAATAATCTGCATGAGTGGTCAGAAAAGTGGCTAATGAAATTCAATACCTCAAAATGTAAGGTAATGAGAATGGGTACAAGTGCAAGAAGGCCCAAGCTTGACTACTCGGTGGCTGGAGTACAACTTCAAGAGACAGAAAATGAGAGAGATCTAGGAGTAAACATACTGGCAGATTTGTCTCCAGAAATACATATAAATGGCGTAGTAAGGGCAGCATATGCATTCTTATCAAACGTAAGGGTAGCCTTCAGGCACATGGACAAGGAAATGTTCAGAAATATTTATGTAACCTATGTGAGGCCAAAACTCGAATATGCAGCCCCCTTTTGGAATCCGCACTTGAAAAAGCACATAGCTAAGCTTGAAAAAGTTCAAAGACATGCCACGAAACTGGTGCCAGAAATACGCAATCTCGGTTATGATGAGAGGCTGAGGGAATTAGACTTGCCATCACTCGAAGCTAGAAGAGTAAGGGGGGATATGGTGACAGTCTTTAAATTCCTTCATGGTTATGATAGAGTGGATAGGGATCGATATTTCGATATGGCTGGCTCTAGAACTAGAGGTCATAGTTTGAAGCTTCGGAAGAAAACTTGTTTGCAGGATGTAAGGAAATACTTTTTCAGTGTAAGAGTAGTTGATAATTGGAATTGGCTAAGCGAGGAGGTAGTTAATGCTATCTCAATCCATAGTTTTAAGGACAGGTATGATAAGTATCACTAAGTCTAAAAATGGAACCGATCAGGAGACGGGAAGATACGAGCTTTGGGCTCTTTCCCGTAAACACAATTAGGTAATCACAATTAGGTAATCACACACACTCGAAGTTAGAAGAGTGAGGAGGGATATGGTGACAGTCTTTAAATTCCTTCATGGTTATGATAGAGTGGATAGGGATCGATATTTTGATATGGCTGGCTCTAGAACTAGAGGTCATAGTTTGAAGCTTCGTAAGAAAAGTTCTTTGCAGGATGTAAGGAAATACTTTTTCAGTGTAAGAGTAGTTGATAATTGGAATTGGCTAAGCGAGGAGGTAGTTAATGCTATCTCAATCCATAGTTTTAAGGACAAGTATGATATGTATGACTAAGTATAAAATGGAACCGATGAGGAGACGGGAAGATACGAGCTTTGGGCTCTTTCCCGTAAACACAATTAGGTAATCACAATTAGGTAATTACACACACACACACACACACACACACACACTCACACACACACATACACACACAGAACCAGAGGTCATAGTTTGAAGCTTCGTAAGAAAAGTTTTTTGCAGGATGTAAGGAAATACTTTTTCAGTGTAAGAGTAGTTGATAATTGGAATTGGCTAAGCGAGGAGGTAGTTAATGCTATCTCAATCCATAGTTTTAAGGACAGGTATGATAAGTATGACTAAGAATGGAGAAGAGTTAGTAGTGGAGTTCCACAGGGTTCAGTTTTAGGGCCACTTTTGTTCCTTGTATATGTAAATGACCTACCAGAGTCTGTAAATTCATTCATGAATATGTTTGCAGATGATGCAAAGATTGTGAAGAAAGTAAAAAACGAGAACAATGGTAGAGAACTTCAGGAGGATCTAAATAATCTGCATGAGTGGTCAGAAAAGTGGCTAATGAAATTCAATACCTCAAAATGTAAGGTAATGAGAATGGGTACAAGTGCAAGAAGGCCCAAGCTTGACTACTCGGTGGCTGGAGTACAACTTCAAGAGACAGAAAATGAGAGAGATCTAGGAGTAAACATACTGGCAGATTTGTCTCCAGAAATACATATAAATGGCGTAGTAAGGGCAGCATATGCATTCTTATCAAACGTAAGGGTAGCCTTCAGGCACATGGACAAGGAAATGTTCAGAAATATTTATGTAACCTATGTGAGGCCAAAACTCGAATATGCAGCCCCCTTTTGGAATCCGCACTTGAAAAAGCACATAGCTAAGCTTGAAAAAGTTCAAAGACATGCCACGAAACTGGTGCCAGAAATACGCAATCTCGGTTATGATGAGAGGCTGAGGGAATTAGACTTGCCATCACTCGAAGCTAGAAGAGTAAGGGGGGATATGGTGACAGTCTTTAAATTCCTTCATGGTTATGATAGAGTGGATAGGGATCGATATTTCGATATGGCTGGCTCTAGAACTAGAGGTCATAGTTTGAAGCTTCGGAAGAAAACTTGTTTGCAGGATGTAAGGAAATACTTTTTCAGTGTAAGAGTAGTTGATAATTGGAATTGGCTAAGCGAGGAGGTAGTTAATGCTATCTCAATCCATAGTTTTAAGGACAGGTATGATAAGTATCACTAAGTCTAAAAATGGAACCGATCAGGAGACGGGAAGATACGAGCTTTGGGCTCTTTCCCGTAAACACAATTAGGTAATCACAATTAGGTAATCACACACACACTCACACACACATACACACACAGAACCAGAGGTCATAGTTTGAAGCTTCGTAAGAAAAGTTCTTTGCAGGATGTAAGGAAATACTTTTTCAGTGTAAGAGTAGTTGATAATTGGAATTGGCTAAGCGAGGAGGTAGTTAATGCTATCTCAATCCATAGTTTTAAGGACAAGTATGATAAGTATGACTAAGTATAAAATGGAACCGATGAGGAGACGGGAAGATACGAGCTTTGGGCTCTTTCCCGTAAACACAAGTAGGTAATCACAATTAGGTAATCACACACACACACCTACATATATATATATATATATATATATATATATATATATATATATATATATATATATATATATATATATATATATATATATATATATATATATATATATTTGTATTCCAGTTATGACCAAATTTTAATCTGCTGTTCATGCTTACGTTGCTTAAAAAAAAAAGATGGCCTGTGCAAGGACTGGTATGTTTGGAATGAGTAATTTGTTCATGAATCGATTCTCTGATTGATGTCCAGTAGAATATCGTTTCACCATATTATTATCATAGTATGGTGGTTCTAATTATTCTTCCGTTTACAGTTGTATTCATTATATTTTTACATTTAGTTTAGACCTCATAATTATTTTTGTAATTATTAATATCATTAAATCTAACGCAGAATTATAAAGTACCTGTACTTAAATAAATTGGTTAATATAGAAAAGTTAGTAATAATAATAATAATAATAATGATAATAATAATAATAATAATAATAATAATAATAATAATAATAATAATAATAATAATCGCATCTACAATTGCCTCCACTGGACATCGGACTATCATGTCCTTGAACATTATATTCACTCCTCAGACTATTATGGTTAAAAATAAATTTTGAAAAATTTCGTAATATTCACTATATTATAACAGAAATATTAATAAAAATAATAAACAAAACAAATAAATATCATAAATAGAGATAAATGAATAATTGTATAAATAAATAAATAAATAGATAAAGAGGGTCTCCTTATACTTTTCCTCTCCATTTCTTAACGGTACTAGAAATGGCAGGTGAACAACACATTGGAGTGGAAAATAAAAAAAATAGGTAAAACATCGTAATACGTAAACAAATAGATGATGATGAATGGGGGGGGGGGAACTTCAAAGGGCTGAAGTTATGTTGACAACATTGTTTATCATTTGAGTTACGTTCTGTGGAAAGCAGATTGCTGCAAAGATACTGTGTCAAACAAGTCTAAATAAAACTATGAGGAGATTTAATCGTTTGAAGGCTTGTGCTTTTTTTTTTATCTACTCCAATAAAAATTTAAGGCTAGGAACATTTTAGGGAATTTTTAGAGCAGAAATAATGTTTGATATGTAATGCAGTACAAATTAAGCAGAAACTTCAACCACTTCCGTTTTTGCATACAAAGTTGCATATTACTAAATAATATACAGTGTATATTCTGCAGATTAAAAGGGCCAAAAATGTAATTATGTATAAAATAAAACCGGTGAAATTATGCTGGTATTTTATTATTATGCTTCACAATTTAATTTTATTTGTTCTCAAGAAAGTAGAAACAGTTTTGCTAATCTGTTCTTCTTAAGATCTTTTTTAAGTCATGTCTTTCCATTCCATACTTTATGCATTAAAAACGATTATCATGGAGTGTTGAAACCCTGCATTAGCTAACTTTTTTTGGGCTGTGGAAATTAATATCTCATACCGTATTTGGTGGTAATGCTGCCAGGCATACCATTCCCCCCCCCTTTTTTTTATAGAATAGTGTAAAACATTTAAATTTATTTTGATATTTTATTTGTACTTTACAGATAGTCGTAATCTACTTCAACTTCTTCTGAGTTTTGCTGTGGGAGGACTGTTAGGGGACGTATTTTTGCATTTATTACCCGAGGCATGGAGCCTAGCATTGGAAGGTAGGTTTCACCTTTGAATTTACTGAATTGGTGCCTCACACTTCTATTTTTTTCAATTTTAATACACCTATGATATTTAATCTTTTCTGTATTAATTTTCTTAATACAGTATATCATTCGTGTACTAAAGTAGGTAGCATTGTTCTTATTTTCTATGCATTATTATAATGTCATGTCGCTTATGATTTTATTATATTAAATAAGAGCCTCCTATTATAGAAATTTTCAGTATTTAGTTAAAGCTAAAGCATGTATTTTTTTCCTTAAACAACTGACATATGTGTATTTTTTTTCATATTATAGCATGGTACCATTGATTCCATAAAAATACCTTCTATTTCTCAAAGTACAGAAGCTCCCCTACTAATGAATAACCGAGTTACGAACATTCGCAGATACAAACAAAAATCTACCCATTAGCAACCCATGTATTAATGTATATATTACTGGACTGTACTGTATAGCAACCCATGTATTAATGTATATATTACTGGACTGTACTGTATTGTTACATAATTATTACTGTATTAAAATTCATTTATACTGTATACATTAGGTTTCATGTATTAGTTAAGTGTCTCTTGCCAGAGTACTCTACAGAACTGCATAAATATGTACTGTTGAGTACTTTTTTTTTTTACCTCAGCAGAACTTACAAAGAATTCTACTTACGAACGGACTTCTGGAACCTAACTTGTTCGTAAGTAGTGGAGTGTCTGTATACTAATTAAGCGCACAGCACTGACGGAATTGGAGATAAAAAAGAATTCATTAAGCCTACTGTATTGATGGAATTGGAGATGACAGATACCACAATGTTGGGTCGAGCTCCATAATAGGAGGCTCTTACTCAATATAGTAAAATCATAATTCTGGCTGTGGAAGCTCTTCATAAAAAATTTTCATTTCAGCTGGAGCTGGTCCTCATGAAGCTTTCACCCAGGTTGGCCTCTGTGTTTTGGCTGGGATATTTGTCTTCATAGTAGTAGAAATGTTGGCTGTTCATGATTCTTCCGCACAGTATAATAATAACACAAAAGATGTCTCCGGAGCCACAAAGAAAGAGGTAGGTCAGAGGATGTGCATTTGTGGAGAGCCTTGACCTTGCAGTTATGATCCAGAATTGTTTGTATTTGTGAAAGTGTTTTCAGTGTTTCTTGTAATGCTTCTTCATTAGTTTACTTTTCTCTTTCTTGTTGCCAGTTCAAATTTTATGCTTCACTACATTTATCTTGTATCTGGCCTTCCTTTGTGGGATGTATGAGGTATCTTTACCGATGTGCAGTTTTAAGCTTCCAATTACCCCACTGTATTACCTTAGTTCTTGACAGTTTACTGGTGAACAGTGTACAAAATGCATTGTTGTCAGTATTAGCTTTAAATATTGATTACATCATTCAACATTCTTTTGTGAGGAAATTTTCTTCATGATTGGTATTTTTCAACCCCTGAGATGACTTTAATCTCTCACTGGGCCTTAGTTTACATGGGAGTTTAGGCATCACAGAACAATACAAACAAACAAACATTTATTTCCATTTGGCAATGGCTATTCTTTTACAAAACTAAGAGTGCACTTATAAGTAGATGTAATTGAACTAATTAGTAAAAGGGTAATACATACAGTGGACAGAAATATATGGGAATGATACGAGTGACTGATTTGAGATGAATGTTGGTTACGTCAAGGTTGTGTAATGTCGCCGTGGTTGTTTAATGTGTATATGGATGGAGTGGTAAGGGAAGTAAATGAAAGAGTATTAGACAGAGGCTTGGAACTAGTGGATGAGGAGGGAAGGTTGTGGAACTTGAGTCAGTTGCTATTTGCAGATGATACTATACTGGTGGATGATACTGAAAATGAATTGAATCATTTGGTGACTGAGTTTATTAGTGTGTGTGAAAGAAGGAAGTTGCGCTTGAATATTGGTAAAAGTAAAGTCGTGAGATGCACGAGGAGTGTTAATGTTGGCAGTTTGAATGTAGGAGTGATTGGGGTCACATGTATCAAGGAGTGGACGAGTGGATGTAGAGGTAAATCACAGAGTAATGGAAGCTAGTAAATGTCTAAGTGGGTTGAAAAGTGTAATGAGAAATAGATATTTGGGAATGAATGCAAAGAGAAGGATATATGAAGGTGTGATTGTGCCGACAGCAATGTATGGAGCAGAGACTTGGAATGCAAGATAGGATAAAAGAAACAAGTTGAATGTAATGGAGATGAGGTGTTTGAGAGGTATGATTGGTGTATCTAGAATAGATAGAGTAAGAAATGAGGATGTCAGGGAGAGAACGGGTGTTTGAATGAAGCTGTCGGATAGGTTAGATTAGAATGTGGTGCGATGGTTCGGACATATGGAAAGGATGAGTAATGAACGATTAGTGAAGAGAGTGTGGAGTGAAGAAGTGATTGGAGTTAGGTTAAGAGCGAGACCTAGAATGAGATGGATGGATGGCGTGAAAAGAGCACTGAATGCACGTGGAATGTCAGTGGCACAGGAAAGAGTGCGTGCAAGAGATAGGAATGAGTGGAGGAAGATTGTGCATATATGACAGGTCCAAAGGGATTGCTCGCACCTGCTAGCTCAGTGAACTGTGGTGGACGGGTGTGAGGGGAGTTGCCATTTGATGAAGCGGTGGGGGTAAACCAGCTGCGGCTGTCGGGCCTCATTGTAGAATACTCTTTCCCACCTACCTTGTGGGTGACCCAAGCAGGGTGGAAGGGGGGGGGGGAGACGTGGCAACCTTCTATCCCCAAGGAGCTGAGAGGAGTGGTTGAGGTGTGTATGTGGATCGTGGTGAATGCGCATTTCTTGGCTCGGCCACCCCCCTTACAAGGGGAAATGAGGCTTATGTCTATGTATGTATGTATGTAGAAAATGAAGAGTAACTTGAGTTAACAGATGTGTATAAAAATTATAATAACAATAATCATACTGTAATAAAAATGTTAACAATAATGTTAATAATAAATTAGTGATAATAATAACACTCGATACTGGATCGTTATTATTGGCATCATCACCATATTCCTATTCGTTACAATGAGAATAATTAGTTCTTAACTTAGAGTTTAAAGAAGGTGGTATCAATTTTCATATGGAATGGTTAGTGTTAAGGGATATTGCATTAATCATTATGTGTGATCGGTGTGTGAGCAGTAACTATTTATCCAAGAGATAGCTATATACATTAGTTTGCCTTTGAAAGCTGCGAAGGAGAATGAATTTTGTAGATGTTCTGGAATATTGTTCCAGAGTGTTGGCCCTTTAATAGTGATCATCTTTGAACCTGAATATGTTTCCTTTAGTATAAGGTAATAATGTTGTAGTACTCTTACTTCTTTTTTCACATTTCTTCTTTACTTATTCTCAAACTGAAGACCTGATATTATATTTTGCTGGTATCATAATTTTTTACAGTACCTGTATAAAGTTTTTTCTTAAACTTGCTGTGCTTAATGTTGTGGTTGAGACAAGTCTTTCACAATGTCTATTCAGCTGTCCCTTGTTATGTGAATCAAGCTGATTACAATATCTTGAGTATTTTAGAGCTTCCTAGTAATTAAAAGTATCTGATACATCACCCATTAGGTATTTCTCTGATGAAGAGTTTTTTTTTATATAAACTAGTATCTATCATTATAATATATAATATATGTTTTTTATGGTTGTTTTTTCTGCCGTCTTGTAGATGAAAATGGACTCTTAAAAAATGGTCACAGTATTCAATACTGTGTTTTGTCGTTGTTTTATACCTAACAGGGTTATATATCTCATTCACTCTGTTGTGTATATATAACGCAAGTAGTCATTCTGTTTGGTTCTCTTTAGTCTTTATGCATTGTATATATGTCGTTTTTGTGTGAATTGTTTTATGTTACTATGGTTTATTTGATAATTCAAACAATTAAAAACACTACCTAAGTTAAATTATTCTTGATATCGTTGGACTTTTCATTGGCCTGAAAAATTATTTATATTTATTCACAGCAATGTAGTATATGTAGACTGCAGGTGTCATCATATTTCTTCCCTTTGCAGGTATCTGGGTACCTTAATCTCATAGCCAATGGCATCGATAACTTTACTCATGGGCTTGCAGTAGCAGGGTCATTCATGGTTTCCTATAAGACGGGCCTACTCACCACAGGTGCTATACTTATTCATGAGGTCCCTCATGAAATTGGTGACTTTGCCATTTTACTGAAGTCCGGTAAGAATGTTTAAAAAGGTTTGATTTTTTAGGCTTTTCCTCTGTATTTTGTAAATAGAAATAAAACTGCTCCCAGATATTCCAGGTGATCTACTAGTTTATTGAAATAGTGTTGTTGTGTTCTAAATGAATGAACATATCTCGAAAATGATACCATCTGAAAGAGATGTTGATATCCCTCAAAGTTACTGTTACCATTATTAATTTTAATTTTTGATGCTATTATTTATAAGAAACTTTTTTATAACACTCTCAGTGGTATAAGCTCTTCGTGAACCTTGGAGCGGCTCTTTTGTATTGAGAATATGCACTTGAAGAAGTTACTTTATAAAAGAATGTAATATTTGTTAAGTAACTTTAAAAAAGTTGAGATTAAGCATAAAAATTTATTCAATGTCTTTAGCCTAATGCTAAATTTGAGCGTCCAATAAGCACTTTTTATATTGCGGGATGTACAGAGTATAAGTAACATTAAAATCAGGTGAATATTTAATTTTATTATGGACTTGTATAAAATGAAAGATTTTACACAATTTAGCTCTTTTTCTGAAATAGAAGATTTGACTACGTTTTGTTCCCAGGGGTAGATAAATTTCTTCCTGGTGAAAAACAAAGAAAGTTTTGATATTTATGTGATGTGGTGCAAGCATATTGTGACACTACCCTGGGATCGTCCATGTTCCCCAGGGTATCGTAAAAGTCGATTAAGTGGGGCCAAAATAGAGGGCTGTTAATCTCCTCCTATGTGTTTTCCTCCTGAAAAGAGTAATAGTTTTTTATTTGACTCTGCCGCACCTAATGTAAGGAGGATTATGGGTTTTGTATATAAATTGTATATAGACCTAGAGATGAAGGAAATAGAATATTTCCCTTGTAGCAGTAGGTGAGCAGATGGCTTTATGTAATTCCCTCCACGAATTTAGTTTAAATTAGGCAGGCAGGTTTGGCTAAGAAAGCTAATTTTTTTTGAACCCCTTTGTGTATAGTGGGAAAGGTTACAATTTTTAAAACTTAAAATCAATCTTTTCACTTTGCATATAGCTCCTCTGTTCATTTCCTAAATCATGAGTTATCATATCTTTTGGCTTCTCGTCAGGGATCACCAGTTTCCATAGCACTCTGTCCCCTGTATCCTCCTCTGTCACACCACACCCCTCATATCCTGCCTCACCACATCCATAAAATCTTCTTTGGCCTACCTCTCCCCCTCCTGTCTGGCAGCTCCCTCCTTAGCAGCCTGCTCCCAACATCTTCCTTACTCATGAGTATTATTATTATTATTATTATTATTATTATTATTATTATTATTTGCTTGGATGATGCGTGTTAAAATAATACCAATGTATGTGATACTTGTCTTTTTAGAAGAGAGTCTGACAATTCTTTTCTTCTTGAAAATAGATTGGCTGCAAAAATGCTGAAAGATGCATCTTTTAGTCCTGATTACCCTTCTGGAGTCTTAAGAATATAAAAAGTCATAATTGGTGCGTTTGACATTTTGTTTTTTCTAATTAATTGGAGTAATCCTTCAGGATTCAATCGTTGGGAAGCAACGCAGGCACAGTTGTACACAGCAGGCGTTGGCCTTTTAGGTGCATTGTTCACCCTTTTCATTGGTACTTCTGATATTCTTGGTAAGTAGTCATTTATATTTTTAAATCTTTTTTGTGTTGTGATAAATGTCCCTTAGTTATCAGCATGATAGCATTCCACATGAGATATGAATTTAAAGAATTCTTTTGTCATTCACATAACAATGCCATTAATGCATATTCATAGCCACTCTGAAAAAAGCAGTATACAAATATTAAGTTAAGTTCCTTTTTACTGCTATTGGAGTCTTCTATTAATCTTTTTTTTTTATTTCTGTGTGTGTTTCACATCTTCCTAAAAGAAATTATTGTAGCATCATCTTGGTGTCAAAGTGGAATACACTGAATTTGATACTCACTTCATAGCTATGATCACTCACAATCCTGACTGTCAATTTCTGTGTCACTTTTCAGGTGGTATCCAGGTCTACATCTTGCCATTTACTGCAGGTGGCTTTCTTAATATTGCACTTGTTACTGTGTTACCAGAGCTGCTGCAAGAAGAGCGGCCCGCACAGTCTTGCGCACAGCTTCTTTGTCTTTTGTGCGGCACATTTACTATGGCTGCAGTTGCAGTGACCTCTTAAGGTAGTGCCTGCTTAAATCTCTTGCCTGAGCTGTGATCCTTAGGTGTAATTGTATCTCTATAGCATCTACTTATTTTAACCTTAAGAATACTATGGGAGATTTTATATTATACTCTATTTAACTGGTATTCTTAGTGTAGAATATATGAAAGAGGTTTCAAAGCTGCATTTTTAGAAGTTGCAGTCTGTGTGTATATACTGTATATCAACATCGAGGATGTACACTTAGTCTTGAATGGTGCTGAAATTGGTTCACTTATTTATCAAAATTACATGTGTTTTCCAAACTTGTCTCGTTTTGAAAATACACTATTGCCTTCATAGTTAAATCAAGCGTTTTTCTAATTCTGGCCATTTAATTTAAGTAAATGTTTTTCATTTCCACATTGTTTCTGATTTACTTAAAAATTCTGATTGAATTGATGCTTTAAACATATATGTCATACTGTATTGGATTAAGAATGCTAGTCTTTATTCGATTATATGTTATAACTCAAACTATGTAACCTTAAATATTCAATTTTACTTAAATTTTATAATGCTCAAGGTCTTAACAGTTAGTGACGAACTACTTATAGTAGAGTATTGTTTTTAGTTATACTTTTTATGCTATCAGGATGCATTTGTTTCTTTCTATATACATTATTCTCTCTGATTAGGTTGTTTTTCTATATTAGCCTTGTTTGTATGAGCTCCTTTGGAAACCTCTTTCTCCTTGACGAGAAATATTAAAGGTGTGGTGTGGTATCAGTCAAATTAATATCTGGGTCAGCATCATATACTCCACAGTGCTTTCAAAGAAGTCATTGTCATTATCTACTTAATTTACATCTGTAGTTTCCTTTCATGGTATGTAAAAGTGTTAGAGAATGTATTGCAGCACTTTAAGCTCATCCTCCGAAATCACTTTGTGTGATTTTATATGCTGTGTATTAATATGTTAGTCCAAGGCAGATTAGTTGAAAGTTACTTGTAATAAATTGAAAAAATTTCAGATTAAAATTTATGAAAGGAATATATGCCTTAAAATTTTTTTCTGAATTATTTTAGATTATTGTGAACATTTCTTGAAGAATACATCGTATTTTTATCAGAGTATTTTTTAGTGCAAATTGTATTTTTTTTTTTCTTCATGATATCACTTGCAGAAATCAGCAGGATATGCATAACCAAAACTAAACATCTTCGGCAATCCTACCATACCTTTCCTATGTTTTCAGTAAGTTTACCTCGTGGAACTATTGCAGGAGGAAGAAATTAAAAACCCTCTGGAACCTTCCTTCTATTATCATAGGCTGCGTGTACCGCCACCCCAAAGCCCCGGTAACCTCTTTTAGCTATATTTTGGACGTTTTTAAGGAGATAATTTTAAAAAACAAACCAGTTTTTATATATGGCGATTTTAATGATGATCAACTAAAAAGAGAAAATAAAATGAGTAGACTTATTAAGAATTTAAATCTAGAACAGATTATAAATAAACCAACTAGAATCACTCCCACTTCAGTTTCCCAAATCGATCTAGTAATAACAAACTCCAAACATATGATAACTAAGTGTGACGTAATGCCAAGCCCTATAGCAGACCACGAGGAAATTGTAACGTCCCTAAATATTCGCAAACCAAAGAGACAACCAATCTTTAAAACATTCAGATGCTTAAGAAATTATTCACAAGAATTACTTTGTAGTTTACTTATGAATGAAGTACATAAATTAAATGAAATTCTATATACCGATAATATAAATATACAAGTAAGAATTTTAACCAGTGTCTTATCATCATGTATAGATCGATGTGCACCACTCGTGACAAGAGAAATATTTCGTCCCCCCGCTCCTTGGATAACAGATGACATAAAAAACATTATGAAAGAAAGAGACAAACTACAAAATGAAGTAAAACTACAAAGAGATAATATCCCTTTAAGAGAAAAGTTTACAGAGCATAAGAAACAAGTAAAATCATTATTAAGTAACAGTAAGAAACAGTATTACAAAAATGAATTTCAAAACGCTAAAGGCAATATCTCTGATACATGGAAAATTGCTAAAACCATGCTTTCCAATAACTGTAATAAAAGTAGTAACATATCAATTATACCCGATGAGGTAGATGTAAGTGCTAAAGCAGAAGAGTTCAATAATTTTTTCGCTGAAGTGGGGAAAAAAACCTTTGAAAAAACAAAAAAAGAAATAATAAATGAAATCAATAATAGTAATGGTGGTAATAATAATGATGATGGTAGTAGTAATAATAATAGAAATGTTGATAATGGTGTAAATAATAATGATGGTGGTAGTAATGGTAATGATAATAGTGATGATGGTAGTAATAATAATAATAATGTTAATCTTGAAGAACATAGTGCATTCAATAGAAGTAATGATGTCTTTAACCCTACTACAGTAGATTGTAATACAGTAATCTTAGTAATAAAAAATCTGAAAGACTCTAATGCATATGGATCAGATGGAATTTGTTTTCGTTTTATTAGAGATTCATTATTTGTAATAGCATATTATCTGACGGTAATAATCAATACTTCCATAGTTACCAACTATAGACCAATCTCTTTACTACCAATTTTATCAAAGATACTTGAAAAGATTGTTGCAAATCAGTTAAGTGAGTTTCTTGAAAAAAATAAACTTATTGCAAAAAGTCAACACGGTTTCAGGCCAAAATTATCAACTGAAACTGCCTTATTGAAAATATCAGATGAAATATACAAAAATATAGATAATAAGAAAATATCATTGCTACTACTACTCGATCTTTCTAAAGCTTTTGATAGTGTACACCATACCATCTTATTAGAAAAATGCAAAAAAATGAACATTGACCCAAGCTGGTTCGAGAACTATTTAAAAACCGCTACCAGTCAGTCAGAATAAAAGATGTAGTTTCAAGTCCCAAGAAGGTATTGTTTGGGGTCCCTCAGGGATCGATCCTAGGACCTATACTTTTTCTAATATATGTAAACGATCTAGTAAAATATTTACCTAACTGTTATGTCATTCAATATGCTGACGATACTCAAATCTTAATTGAAGGAGAAATTAATGATTTAGAAAATATTATTCTTAGAGCAGAAGAAATCTTGTATATGGCTAAACGTTACTTTCTAAAAAATGGTCTGTTACTTAATGAAACTAAAACCCAATCTATTCTTATCGGATCCAGACAATTATTATCAGAATTTGATGACAATCTTCATATAAATTTTAACGGTAATATCATTAAGCCAATGAACTCGGTAAAGAACCTAGGTGTCTATTTTGACCGTTACATGAATTTTGAAATGCATATAGATGAAATTTATAAAAAAGTAATGGGTACTCTAATATATCTAAATAGGGTAAAAGACTCATTTGAAACATCAACTCGTATAATAATTGTCCAGTCCTTAGCTATGAGTTTAATTAATTACTGTCTCAAAGTTTGGGGATGTACAAATAAGACTCAATTACAAAGAATACAAAAGTTACAAAACTTTGCAGCACGAGTGGCTGTTGGCAATGTAAGAAAATACGAGCACATCTCTCCTGTTTTAAAAGATCTAGAATGGATAAAGATTAGAGATAAATATGTTTTTGATATATGTACCTTTGTTTTTAATATACTAAGAAACAATCTTCCTGATTGCTTGTATAATTTTTCTACAGTAAGCTCAGTTACCGGGTTAACTACCCGTCAAGGGGAAGATTTATTAGTACGAAGGTCTAAAACTGATATTGGCTCAAGAGATATAAACATTCGTGGACCTCATTTATATAATCAGCTTCCCAGAGAACTAAAAAATGCTGGTTCAGTGTATACTTTTAAATATAATCTTAAGAAGTTACTCTTAAAGGAAGATTTTACTTGTAAATTTTAATAGTACACTCATCTTTATGATTTGTTTGTTTTAGTATGTCTATATCGTACACCACAGATGTCTATCTGGAATATATATGCATCTTATTTGAATACCCAATGTACTTTGGAAATAAAGATTTATTATTGTCCCTTTTAGGCTCTTACTTTGACATAAAAGGTGTATGAGGGTAGATTTTTCATTCTAAGCCCATGTACCATGGGTGTTTCAGTGTATATCCTTTACCTGTTACTATATGGTAATACTCATATCTCTTTTCTATGCACTTTAGTATACATGTATTCATAATTCTTGTGGTACTGACTGAAAAGTGGAGACTGGTACATGACTTATGAAGTAAAGTCTAAAATTCAAGTGCTCTTCAATATATGTAATCAGACACAGAAAGTGTGGTAGTTTGAATATTACAGTGTAAAATGTTGAGGAGAAGGCTATATTTTTTATTAATTTGAAGTTAAGTTATATTAAACCATAATTTTGGAATATAGAATCACCAAAGCATAGTGTAAGGGTTCTTTCTTTTTGCTTTTAACACAAAAATAATTATAAATCAGATTTTTAAATCTTGTGTAGATGAATGCCAATACTAGATGTGACTAGTTTAATTGTATTGTGTGTATGATAAAAGTTTTGGTTCATTAAGAATCTATGTAGAAACCAATTTTCATCCCTGATTTTTTTTATTGCAAAATGTTCACGGAGGAAAAGAATCTGCATGCTAAGAAGGCATCGTTCTCACTTTCGTTCAGGTATATGTATGTTTCATAAGTATCCAGAAATAAGTTTTGAGTTTCATTTTAGTACAATTTTGGGTGTGTAAGTTATTTTGTGTTACTTTTTTTTATTTATATTTGCAGAAATGCCCTGAAAAGTTGAACTGGTTATATTTTCATTTTTTACAATATTTATATATCGAATGGGGGGAACTACTTTAACGGAGTGATTAGATCACTTGACTCAGGAAGTGACTAACCCGTGTTCAACACCACATTGGGGCATTAGGAAGGGCATCCAGCCCCAACTTGTTTGTGTCCATCCCCGTTCAAAAGGAGATTAATAGTGACAAAAGAAAAAAATAAAATATATCAGAATTGCCCCGCCTTCTGTTTGGAATTATTGTTAAGGATAACTAAGTTTTGTATAGCACAAGTTCATTAATTTAAAAATTTTATTTCAGCATTCACTTGCCTACAAGCTGAAAGTTATTACAGAAATAATGTGAATATATGGAATTTATTATAAATATAGATGTATAAATCTTCTATTAACATACTGAGAAGTACCCATGATATTACACTATTGTAGCATATTTGTGAAGTACCCTATCGTCTAATTTTTGGTTAAATGTTTTGATATATATTTTAGTTTCCGATTGATTTCTTTTTTGATAAGAAGTTTAAAATGATCTAACGTTCATATTGGTTAACCAGGAATTCAGAATTTAGATGCAAATTTCTACTTCTTGGTGTTGGGGCATTATTCTGCACCTTGCTGAGGTACCTTTTTTGTTCTTTGTGTATAAGACTGCAGTAGTATTTTTTTTTTCAGGAGCCTACCTAATTGTACTTTAAATCATAACTTAAATGTATTTTTTACTGAGTACCACTTTCGGTTAACTTTTTTTAGTCTATTTGTAATGCCTTAGTTTTTCATAGTTTTATTTTATGAAGCTGATTTTGAAATGTTCCAGGATTGTGGACTTTTGTTTTTAATACGAGATGATAAAAGAAAATTACCTGTAGTTTGTTTACCTAGTTATATGTTAAATACTAATGTTTTTGGTGATTGGTGTTATGAGCTGCATTAGCTTATAAGTGACAACCATCAATATCATATGCTTTTATAAGTGATATTACATATGCAAAGTAAATGGTTCATGCATAGATAGGGCAAGTCTTATTATGGCATGCTGAATTTTTTGTTTGACAAATACCATTTTTGATGACCAGTGGCATAGTGAGTGAAACCTTTAAACAAGATTTCATTCTTAAATCATATGAGTTATATAGAACCAAGACTATTTATTCCTGAAGACAGATTCTTCTGACAAGAAGTAGTTGTATGGGATACATATCACTTCTTAAGTGCAGCTCTCGATGACGTTGAAATTTTTTAACTTATATGTATGGTATGTGAGATATTCATACGCAAGTTGTCAGTTCCTCAGTACTTATTTAGGTGAGAAAATAACCGAGGTTTATACTATATAGAGTATTGCAGGTAGTGTAAGGTTTATTATTAACTAGAAAGTTACCTCTCTTCGTGGTATGTCTTCGTGGAATAGACCATCACAATAGTTTGGTATTTTTGTTAGGGTATGATTTCAATGAATATAATTCAAATACATTGCTGTGAAGTGAGATGATTTAACTTTCTGAAATTACATTGAAGCCTGTGAGAATTGCTTAAAATTGTAATATCATTGGTATCTACAGTATAATCTGATGTCTTCCATAATCAGGGAGGGTGTTGAATTTGTTCCCTCAGCAATTTATACAGAGAAATCGTATATTCAGCTTGTGGTTTTAGGTTCTACATTGGTTCACATAATTGAGAGCTCCTGAACAATTTTATTTACATGTTTTGGAGTCGTAATTGATAACTATGAAATATAACATACATGTCTTCGTTGTTTAGGTGTTATATTGTTTTGGTTCTCACCTAGCTGTTACCTATTGTATCGTAATATCCAAGAATATATTTAATTTTTTAGTTGGTACCCATAGCCTGATATGTAATATTAGTGAAATAATATAAGAAAAAATGCTGCATTGCATAATACACCCTGAATGTGTTACTCAGGCTTCAGATGTAGTACTTATATTGTATAGAATAGATTTGATAATATAATTAAATCTCCTCTATTTTCAATATTAGTTGAACTATTCAGTTATCTGTAGTTTATCTTTTTATGCAGTATTACAGGTAATTTGCTAATGTGACCAGTGGCAGTGTTTTATTTATACTTACCTTTGTGGATACAAACAAGATAGAGGGAAAAAACAAAGAATAAAATAAAATACAGTGCAGTATATTATTATAGGAAAGAATTGAAGAGTTGCATATATGATGTGTATTACGTAAATTTACTACATACTGGTTGGAATGTGAAGTCAAACCTAAGAAGTGAAACAGTCATATATACAACAGGAAGTGGCTGTTGACTGTGAGAAGCTTAGGTGGCTGATTTCATTATTGGGTGAATATCTTAAAGATTGTCCAAAATTAAACTTAACATTGTTAATGAGTAGCTATATGCATTGAGAAGAAGTATTCTTGCTATTTTTTTGTTTTACATTTAGTAACTACACATTATATTTCATATATTGTTTTCTTAATTCCTTGATAGTAGATGTAAAGTTGTCTATATTAGCTGATGAAAATATGAAGGGAATTGGTATTATTGAAGATCTTTTAAGTGGTTTCATTTATTTCTTTGTTGTCTTTTCTGTTGTGGTGATGTAAATGTATATTCAAATTTCTTACCTTCTATTTTGAACAATGTCATATTGCAGTAATGTAAATATCTTTTTTATAGAAAATATATTCTCTTTAATTACATGTTGCTTATTTATTACCCTCATATTGGCATTATACTTTTGACGATCTTTGTGGTTTTCTATTACGAATGTGTTGTATGAAATACAGTATGATAAATTCGTTCAATTAGTTTGTCGGCATTTCCAGTATGTCTATAATGGAAATATCTGGTGATCCTTTCTTCCTCTAAATTTTACTTACCACTACGCTACTGAAGGAGACGAGAGTGGGCAGGGTGAGTTTAAGTACTGCTATCCAAGTTCATTTGCTACAGTTTTGTCCACCCTGCTGAATTCAGCAGGATAAGGATCTCATTTTCCATTCTTGTAACATGAAAAGTCCAAAAATCTATCATTATATATATATATATATATATATATATATATATATATATATATATATATATATATATATTATATTTTATTTTATTTATTTTTTTAAATATAGTTTTTGGCAAATTTTTATCTTCAATATATCCCTTATGTTATTCATTCCTCCTCTTCCCAGGCATGTTACAGTTATCACTTGATTTTCTAACAGAAGTTTCTCTCAAAATACTTTTTCCACTTAAGAATTTGCCTTTTTTTGGCCATGCCCACCTAAATGTCTCTAAAATCCTGATCCATCCCCTGTGACATAATTCTTATAATTAAAAAAGTGAAAGTACCTTGTGGACCAATTACATATGTACATACATGGAAATATATTTTGTGTGCATACTGTATATGCTACGTATGTGATAACTCTCTCACACACACACTCAAACACTCACTAGAAAAAAATATCACTGTTTTTAACACATTTTCGAATTGCCTCCTTAAAAATAAAATTTTCCCCTGTGGGGCATGCACCCCATGTTGGGAACTACGGATCTAGGGTTTCTGCCTCTCCCCCTTATTGTCTTCCCACCTTCCTGCCCCGCTTTATGTATTCTGCTTGACTCATTGCGGTACAACTTGAAGATCCTCCATTAGATGTTCCCATTTTCTAATAACTAGTCTTCAGATATCTTATTATTTTGCCTTTTGCCTAGACTATTTTCATACAATGTAAATCTTATTGCTACGCTTAACCATTTGCATTCCTTTAACTTATTCGTTTTCATAATTTCTTCAATCCACCAATTTCTTAAAAATCCCTGACTAACTCGAATCAGCTCCTTTCCCCTCTCATAAAACATCTCAAAGTTCTTGCTTCCTCTCATTCTCTGATTCTCCTTTTTATTTATTATATGCTCATAAATAGCAGCTTTGCTTGAAAATGGTGCATTATACTCAGAACGACACCAGCTGTTGTTTTCACAAATAAGCAGCTTACTCTCCAGAACAATCAAATGTTCTATGCATAACTGCTCTGCTTATTGAAATGTACTTGTGCATTTGCCCCTCTTTTGAAAAGGATATATATTCTCGTTGATTTTTTGCACGTCTAATTAGTAATAAATTCCCGGTCATGTTCCTCTCTCGCACACCCAAACCTTTCAGTCATGCAATGCACATTATTTCTCTCACTTATTCCCTCGACATCCACAAACGACTGTATTTTGCTCTCCACAGAAACTCCCTTAGGGATAGGCAATCAGTAAGGTCTATTGAAGGAAGCTCCATTTCGAAACCAATGTTATTTTTCTGTAAGGTCAAAATGCACCTTTGACCACTGACTTTAGTTCTTCACTTATGGCTTTGAACCTCGGCTTTACCTTGACTATTTTCTACTTTTTAACACTTGTACATTTTTCTTTATCTGCAATTGCGGCCCTTACATAATATATCGTCTCTTCATGCACACCTGAATCTTTGTCCTTAAACCCCTGAAAAAATCCAATTTTATCATTACACAGCTTCAGTTTTACATAATTTTACAACCACACTGCAGCAATATATTTTTACACGTGGAAATCTGTGGCATCAGCACATATTTCCTTGAGACTAGCAATCCTCTACTCTCTTTCACTGTCTTGCTTTCTCTTCATTAATGTCAGTTTTATTTGCTTTCTCTAGCACATGTGGTGCAAGAAAGTTATTTCTCTATCACGCTATTGAATATAACTCATTTTTTTTTCATATGCACACAACATTTTTTTTTCAATACTCAGGTGGACATGGTAACTAAGGTTCACCTGATAATACAAAATGTTGTAAAGGATTTGAGCTCTATTGCTTTTAGCATTAAAGATAATTGACACTTCATAGATGTGATATATACTGTTGTATCATGTATCGAAAAGGTGTCAAGTATTGGTGTCGACTGTATATGTACATTTTCAGAAAAAGAATCTAATTTTTCATTTATGTATTTTTCCCACTAAGAATGTTCCACAGTTTTTACCTTTTTACTTCCATATTATGAATTTAAAATTTATTTCTTTTTTTTTTATTACCCTCATGCCAACTGTATGGTAAAACGTAGATAGTTTAGTAATGAATAAGTTAGGCTTAAAGAAGTCAAACTTTATGATATATATATATATATATATATATATATATATATATATATATATATATATATATATATATATATATATATATATATATATATATATATATATATATATATATATATATATATATATATATAATGTTAACTCAATATATCCATATGAAAATTTTAAGAAAACATTAAAGGTGGCCATTTTCTTCATTGTTTTCTAATTTTATCAATTTGACGTTTTCATTCTACGATTTCAGTGGTTTGATCTTTCATGTAACTACTTTCTTCAGTATATTGCCTTATTTAAAATGTTAATAGTCCAAAAAATGCTTATGAAATATTCTGTCTGGGAACTCGAGATCTTCATTTGCAGGATTTATTACAGTTGGACTTGGAAATATAATTTGGACGGTTCAAGTAATTTTTAATATATAATATATATATATATATATATATATATATATATATATATATATATATAAATATATATATATATATATATATATATATCCAAGTAAACACATCAACATATTTGATAACATGAATCATATTTTGCCCCTTTACTGAGACTCGAACCTAAGGCACAAAATTACTGTGCCAAGGCACTACCAGCTACACCACTGAAGGTCTATGAAAGAAGCCAACTTCAAAGCTTAAATGTATTTTAGGATTGAGTCCTGGTAAAGGGAAAAAATTATTCATATTTTCACATATTTTAATGTATTTATTATTATTTTTTATGCCTATATAGACTGGAATTTAAACTAAATGCAAAAACAAAGCCACAAGTGAGGTTGGGAGAAGCTGTGATATGAACAAAAAGGCATTCAGACAGAATGCGTTCATTCCTAGCAAAGCAGTTAGGCTTTGAGGTGGCTTCTTTCTTAGACCTTCAGTGGTGTAGTTGCTAACGCCTTGGCACAGTAACTAGGTATGTGTCTTAGGTTCGAGTCCCGGTAAAGGGACAAAATATGATTCGTTTTTCACATATGTTACTGTGCTTATTTGATTTATTATTCCTATATAGATTGGGTTTTGAATTAAATGCAAAAACGAAGCCACGAGTGAGATCGGGAGAAGCTGTAATATGAACTAAAAGGCATTCTGAGAGAATGTGTTCATTCCTAGTAAAGCAGTTATGATTTGAAGTTGGCTTCTTTCTTAGACCTTCAGTGGTGTAGTTTGTAGCACCTTGGCACAGTAATAATGTGTCTTAGGTTTAATTCCTGGTAAAGGGGTAAAAAAAAAAAAAAAAAAAAAAAAATTATATATATATATATATATATATATATATATATATATATATATATATATATATATATATATATATATATATATATATATATATATATATATATATATATATATATATATATATATATATATATATATATTTTGTGTGTGTGCCTCCCTTACAATCTCTCTCCAATATTCCAACGATATTTTAGTAGCCTAACTAGGTATTCTGATATAATATTTGTTGTGGGGAGACAAAGCATCTTGTAAAAGGCAAGAAATTTTTTCTCTTTTGTCTGATGACCAGTTTAACAATACAAACGTAATTGCAACATGCACACACATTTAGCAGAGAAAATTTCCTGCACTAAAAAATTTTTCACTTTCACTATCAATTCCTTGAACAATAATCCACTCACTATGCAAGTTCAAGATTATTCACAAATTGTCTGTAGTCAAAACTAGTCCCTCTTGATCCTGGAGTAAGAATGAACCCTAAATAGCGAGAACTCGAACTATACTTAATGACCAAATTCCAGACAAAATTGCTCTACTTGTGTATATTAAGACAGCTCTATTATATCAAATTTTCAAACTATAATAAAGTTTTGTAGATAGATGTCTCTGTAATTGGTTACCATACCTCTGTATGGAGTTCCATACAGATTTATATAAGGGAAACTTCTTTAAATATAAAAAAGAAATAGAAAATAACCCAATCTTGGTATCATTTACACCCTTTACGTTATCAAACAGAATACGTGATAGTTATCAATCATTATTGTTTACCCTCAGAAATAGTCATAACTTTTTTTCAGCATAATAATACAAAACTACTTAATAGTTTTTAATTTTCACGAATATATCAAAAAGCTTAGTGACAAATAGAAAGATGCATTAAGAGAAAGTCCCCCTGAGGGAGGGGGGAAAAATACTCCATGGTTCCCTGCATGTCATTACAGTCGGCTAAATTGGGCGGAGCGAGGGAACTGGGAATCCCTTATAAGGGGAAAAATGGCTCATGTATTAGGGGGTCCCCCTTTTAAGTCATTCTGCTGTTACATCAGAGACCAATAAATAATTAAATTATTAATAAATCAATTTTTAGGCATACCAGTTATCCAGATGCATACCAACCACATTAGTTAGGGTAAGCAATTCTGTAAAGTGTATTTTTACGTATTAAATTAAGAATTTAGATTATTTTTCCATGTTTCAGAGTATTATTTTTAGCATTGGTGGGGGACCTAGGTTTGAATTTAGGTGTTTTCTAATTTATGAAAATGAAAATCGTTATAATTATTGATATGATTTTTTGCTGTTCTTGTGTCACTATTATTCCCCATTCTATCGGGAGGGGACACAGACTGGTTGGAGCTGGGGAATTAAGGCTGAGTGCCTTCCTAACTCCACCCGGTAGGCTCGAACTTGTACATTCCAGAAATGCGCATAAAAATATTTCTTTTTTTCCAAAAAATAGGATCACTTTAAGCATTACATATCCTAAAGTAAGTTTCATTGCACTTTATTAAGCAAAAGTATTTGACAGGCAATTATCATTCAAACAAAATATAAAGATTACTCAGTATACTGCACTCTAAATTAAGAAAAGATTTCAGACTTAATAAACGAGAATATAAAATAGAATTAATGACTGAAGAAACATTTGGGAATCACTCATTATTCCTTTGCAATGTTCATAAATTTTTTCTTTCTACAACATTAAGGTAGAAAATACATAGGAAAGTGGCTATAGTTAACTTTTTATTTTTGCACTGAAAGCAGCTATCAACTGTCTGCTGTTAACAATAGCATAATTAAGATACCAACTACATATTGCATCATAATTATTAAAAAATTAATAGTTTTATGCCAGTAAAAAACAAACTAAGAAGTTTTTCACATTAAAAATAAAATATACTTTCATTAAATGACATACAGTATAAGTCATCATATAAAGCTGGACATATGGAATTAGGCAGTACAGTAAGTAGAACAAGGCATACAAAAATACTGAAAATCATTAGATTATGCAAGGTACTATATATATATATATATTCATTTATAACTTTACATGACTAATTTTACAAAAATTTATATATTTTCACAGATATTTATTATACACAAATGGAAAATAATAGGTAAATGAGCATGGCACACACATATTTCAATTAAAATGAGCTTTTGAAACACGATAAGAAATGGAAACATAAAAGTTTAAGCTGTCTGTAGGACGAGAGGTACACTGAGATGAACGAGGAAAAATATGATGACAAAAATTTGATGGAGTATATAACTAGGACGAATAAATTTGAAGATGAAATATAAACAAAGGTATACTGAAAGCATGTCAAGAACCATGAGATAATGACATTTGAAATGAAACAAAGAGATACTGAAAACTATCCTAAGTACATCAAAAAGCTCGATGAATTGCATGAGTACAAGAAGACACACTGGACTATAAAGATGTGACTAAAGATTGTCTTATTATATGAAAAATCTCACGATGAGAAGAACGAAAAAGGAGGGACGAATGTAATATTATAGTGGAAGACGTAATCAGAAATTTGGCAGGAAAAGACATCGATAGATCAGTTTGGGAGATCAAAGGGAATTTAATAATACTGTAAACACAACTTTGATCCTTTGGATATACAGTATACATACAATATTAAGATAATAAAAATTAAACAGTTAATCAGTTAGGGAAATCATGTATTAGCAAATAAATTTACGAACACCAATAAAATTTTTTGGAAAAGAAATTAAAAGAAAAAAGAAAACACTGATCAATGAGAGATAGCAAATTTCATTGCTAAACAATATATGGCCCCACATCTAGTTAATATTAACGTTGGAAATCAGAGAATTAGTACAAGTTTATGCTCTGACACCTGCAATATGATAAACATTTCTTAATATTGAACCCACAGGTTAATCTTTGTGAAAGGAATAAGGCTTTGTCACTTAGCTGGTTTTTCAATAAGTTACACTAAGCAGCATACAAATATAGGATATTTCTTGACAACTTAATTAAACAGTTGTATCTTGCTGACGATATAACTCAGAATAGCATGCAGCCACCCAGATAAAGTTCATAATTAGTATGTTAAATATTCCAATAATAATCTAATACAGTAGCATCTTCTCATAATGCCTATTATTACAAAATCTAAATTGAATTCTGACAGACGTACACACAAAGGTGCTAAGACTCATTGCACATACATAAATGTACGATTCCTCTTTTGCAGATATTAGTAAATTATAAGGTAAGTATAAAAATGAAGGAACACAAAAGTTCCAAGTCATACCCTGTATGGTCTATCATATAACTTTATACTTATGATCAGTAATACATTTTGTAAGTATCTTAATTATTTCTTTCCACAATATAATGTACAGTTAATATTTACCACATTATACTGTATACACTTAACCCTTAAACTACATGTAAACCATGCACATATACCATCTGTTATACAAAATGTAGACCGAGGTTCATGTCACTAATACAGACCCACTCATAGGGACAAACACTAAAGTTACTTAAATTATGTATATAAGCAGGTGAACAACAAGTACAGTACTGTTCATTTCACCAACATATATACAAATGCATGTAAATGCAAAATTTTCTACAACATTACAAGCATCAAGTCACAGAATTTTTTTTTTAATTAAATATGAAACAGCACAGACAAAAAATAAAATTCAAAGCAATACTTAAGAAAGCATGGGCGGTGATAGTCGATTTATTACATTTTTTTGGGAAAAAAAAAAAAAAAAAAACTGATAACTTGAGGTAGATCAGTATAACATCAGGAAACATTAAGAAGTCCTTTATAATTTTACATTTTACAAAAATATGGCAAAAAAAATTTTAAAACTAATAATTTTTCTAAACTTAAAATGTCTTGAATATTTGACATATATATTCGATATTGGAAGCATAAGGTTAATGTTAAGTCATTTACAGTGCTTTAAATAAGACTATAGAGATTCATAAACATAGTTTTATAATTTAGACAGGATTAAAGGTTATGATGAGCACATTACGCTATGTATACAATTACCATAATGAGGAAAACAAAGAATGCAATGTTAGTGCATTCACTACTTTCCAAAATCCTATTTTGTAAAAAGAAAGAATTAATATCATTATTATGAATGCACTGGCTCTTAAAGATTTCTGGCTGACTTTTAAAAAGTAGTATTTCTCAAGTATAAACTGGAATAATTATCAATTAGTCTTAACCAAAATAAAAATTAATGTGTACATGAGACAACACAACTGGATGAAGTCAAAACTATGAGGTAAATACATGTACTGGGGGTCCCTGATTTAAGTCGTTCTGAGTTATGTCATCTGCCGTTACATCGGACACCAATAATAATTAATATATTATCAATAAATTAATTCTCAACCTAACTGGCTTGTGCGGTAAATTCAAACCAAGTGTATTGAACAGTCTGTGAGCAATGGCTGATGAATATACAGTTGTATTCTATTTATCAATTTGGCTTTCTTTATTTATTTGTTTCTGTATTTGGTTACAGTGATAGATTATATTGATTTTATTTACAAAATTACCAAACACATAGCCATAAATACAATTTTATGCAAAATAGTTTGTTGAGCGTCGCGAAAGAATACGGCGTTATGCCGCAATAGTAGAAGAACAAGAATTACTGATCAGTTTACTCTTGCCCGCCATATTGTATTTCGTAATCATCTGCTCGCTTATTGGTTTCACTTGTTTTCGTTCATTATTGATATTATTGTCTTCCAAGCATAGTGTTGATAGTTCTGACGGCAGTACTTCGAAGAAAAGAAAAGCAATCACCATGGATATTAAAGTTGAAATAGTAAAATGCTCAGAAGAGGGAGTGAAAGTGAAGGCTGTGGCAAGTAGGGGTTGGTTTAATCGTTTTAAGAATCGCGTTAACTTGCATAACCTAAGGGTGCAAGGTGAAGCTGCTAGCTAATGATTATGAGAAAGCAGCAAATGTTTCCATGTGTGAAGGCAGAAATAATTATGGAGGGGGATTAGCATCCTTTGCAATGCCCATCCCAGTGTGCAAGCCGACCACAGGAGTAAATGCATGCAATATTGTACTGTACTCTGTACTGTACTGTAGTACACTTTTTCTATTATTATGTTTTAGATAACACAAGTAGAGGTAAACAATACTGTAAAGTTTAGTTTCACTATTTTTAAGTCTAAGATTAGTTTTCTATTTTTTATAATATTTATATTTAGCAATGGTGGGAGACCTAGGTTCGAAGTTATGTTTTCTAACTTACATAAAAATCCGGGTTAAGTCAGCTGTAAGGAAAGGAACCCTGACGTAAAATGGGGACCCCCTTATAAAGTAAATATGTGCATAAGAAATAATTAATCATTTTTGAATAAAAAAAATACTGACACATTTTTATCACTAATAAGGAAATGTAAAGTATGGCAGCTTTATGTGTAAAATGTAATTTATTGTATTTTGAAATTTCTACATACAATTCATCATCTATGAGCTTGTAGTATATGTACTATAAGACTTACAACTGGCATTAAATTTGAATTATGCAGATGTATTGTTCCTTTCAAGGGTGATTATTATAGCGATGCACCAAGGCCAATTTCTTTAATTTGGTATTTACTATTTTCTGTTATCTTTACAGCATCACCAGTTAAGAAACGAAAAGATTCTGTAACACTTGGCAAGTGTTATTTATCCTAAGTATAAATAGCTTTAGGTGTATTAGCAAGAAAAAGGAATCCTATAAGATCATGGGACAATCAAATACACAGATTTCAATTTGACGGCAAAAGAGGGGAATAAGATTTATGTAATCAGAAAGAAATCTCCAAGAGCCCAGTGTCCTCATCATGACATTAGTCTTAAAATGTTGTCCTTTTCTTATGAAAAACTGCTGATATACTTTACAAGACAACTGATATGCCTGCCTCCCAACATTAACTAATGGTTAAAAAATACACTCCTTAAAAGCACTGGAAATGGTGGTAGTTTCACTAGAGTTACTATAGGCAAAATGTGTTGTTACATGAATGTTAGATAATATTAGATTGTTTAATAATGGTACAAAAAAGTAAGTAAATAGTGCTCAGTCTTATTAAGTATTTTTTGAGTATGATTTCTATTTCGATTCATGAATCATAATTCTGAACGTCACTATTAATCCCAACTCTGCTACTAAGCTAATGTGAAGTGAACTTAGTGCTGGTTTGGTAGTTTTCTGTTCCTAAATTTATAAATTTTGCATTAACATTAGGTCCAATTATTTATTATAATTTGCTACACATAAATGTATTCTTGAGGCGATGAATAATAGAGTACTAAATATCCATGATGAGAAAATATGGAAACTCAGACTGACATTTCAGAGGGATGCATGACAAAGTGCCATATACCCTCCGAGTTAAGGGGTACAGTTTCTAAAGTGACGTCTTGGTCTATATTACCTGTTTTATATTACCAATTTTAATAGCAATGAAAATTACTTCACATGTTAAAATGATTGTCAAATTTTTAAAACTGACAATATATCGGAACTGAATTCGCACAACTCATACCATTCGTAGGAATGGAATTTTAAAATGCAATTATATCTGCTAATAATGTACTTCATACTGAACTCTAATATCACAAGAAGAAGCTTCATACTATGATTCTAAGAAATTATTTTTATTTGGACTGACTATACGTTTTCACTAGCAATACACTATACATCTAAACAAACTATATTAGCCATAATTATCCTGCATGATTTCAATATCAAGTATCTTAAAATACTCTCAAACTACCCAAAGAACTGATAACATGCCTTGCAAAAGTGCCTTTTCCAAAATTGCGTTAGGGGATGACTCAATATTACTGATGAGAACAGGCCTCCCTTTAATAGTAATAAAAAAAATAGGGAAAGAATCTTGTATTTCAGTACTCTCAGAGGGATAAAGAATAGTCTTAATGAGGCCTTCAATGTGTTAATATAGATAGGGAAAAAGATGTAAAATATTTTTTATAATTTATACAAGTTCCATAGTAATAAAAGTAAAGTCACTGTTGCAAATGCATATTATGCTAATACTGTAGAATATTATCTATTACTACTGTAGATGGTTTAACTAATGACCAATAATAATATAAAAACAGTCAGAACAACAGATTTCTATAGAGGCTCTCCAAATTTGGTGAAGATACAATTACCTTGGCAAAAATGAGAAGTGTTCTAAGAAATATTAACCCACTTCTGAGTTGTATGTATGAACAACCTTATAAAAAACTTCCACAAGTCAGAGCATCATATTAACTTACTAAATGAGCGAATTTATTGGAAGTTTCTATTTCCCCTGTGCTCTTTTTAAATATAAATATTTTTACAAATATTACAGTCAAGTAAGGGTATGCACAATGTGATACCAAGTACAGTGAATAATCTATGGTGCCAAATGATAATTCTGGCATACTTTTTATACATGAATATCAGTTAAAAGAAAATGCAATACAGCCAATTCAGTTTAATCATGATGCAGTACAAAAATTAGAAAATCTTAAATAAATATAAACAAAATGAGAGAGAAGATGGGGAATATACTATGTTTGAGTGTCGTTTTTTCACTGCATTTACATGAAAATAGCAAAACAACCTCTAAACTATGTAAGTATAAATACAAAACAAAACAAAAAAGTTTCCCTAAATCTCTTAACTGAGAAAACTAAGTATAACGGGAAGAAAGTATCCATTATTAGTAGTAATAAAGAAAAGAAATAAATAAAAAGGAAAAACTATACTTTTGCATCCTTTTGGGTCTGACGATATCTGCAGTTATTAATGTCAGAAACATTTCCTTAGCATTATAAAAACCTAAATACTATACAAATTCTCTCAAAAACAAGGTTTACAAAATTGACACTGCACAGTTATCATGTTTATGTATATCGACAATGAAATTTTCGTTCCAAGGCAACTCCTCTCTGTATATGACCACCATATGCAATAAAAATAATGTACTGTGTATAATGCATTATATACTACTGCCAAAGCATGGATTGACAAGGCATAAGCTGACAGAGCCTGCAGGACGTATTTCAACATACATACAAGAATCAAGGGTAAGCATAAAGAAATGAATATCATTAAGAATTTAATTTCACACTGCATTCATATAGCAAAAATTCCCATTAAAAACTAATTAGATAAAAAGGAGGAGATAGAATATGAGAAAATAATTTGAATAGAAGTCGTAGATATATTTTTACCCTTTGGTAACACAGTATATCAACTAGCATAATCAGGACCTGGACTGGCTGTATGTTTGGTGCAGGTCAACCCTCCAAAGTAGTGATTAAGAAGATGACAACAAGAAACTCAGAGAAGATGAGCAGCAAAAGAGGCCAAACTACCACAAACAACACCTGCCCAGTGAGGAGAAAATTCGATCACCAAGGCAATTACCTAATCTCCTAACACAATAAACACAACAATAAAATTTTCTACACCGAGAACCGACTCTCCGGCGGTCATGTCATGAAGACTCCTTTAGCCGGAGACACTGGGAGCAACTTTGGAGATACATTAAGGAAGATTGCATCATACACAATCACGTATACCAGCAGCACAACATACACTCCTTGAGAGTTCTGTGGAAGAGTCAGGAAGCAGCAGTGGCCTTTCTTACGTACTTGGGGCTGCAGCTCAGGGAACAAAAACAATAACGACGACGACTAGCAATAGTATATGTATTTCAGTAAATAGATTTCCTTTTTGATTTACATACACTGCATTACACTAATCCACTTTTATCTTTTATTATCCTTTAGAGATTGTCAAATTCACGTGAATCTCAATACTCAATGAAGTAATTAATTATTTATATATTACAAGAATTCATATAGGTCTTTTCAGACTCCTATTACATCTTAAATATTTAGACAATAAGTTTTTTTTATCAAGTTTTGTCCAATCATATTGAATAATTCATAAATAAGACAACAAATAAAATAGTTTATATCTTTCATCAAAAAATAAGTGCCTAGATATGCCAACATACTTATGCATCATACTTCCAATATTAACTTGGAATTATAGAGTATTAAGTCATTACTTTGTGTAACTTACGATTCCTAATCGTGAAGTATAAACACTGACAAAAGTTGCATTCTCATCAGTTCGTCTTGAGTCATTTACACAACATAGAAGTCAGATGACATAAGTAATTAGTGAGCACTCTACAACAGAAGCACATACATTTAAAACCATTATATATAATCTGGATAATAAGAAACAGGAAAGAATTCACTACAAAATATTCCATGATTGTGTCAAAAGCATATCACTTACGATATGCAATAACTTCAAGTATATTTTCTGCATATATCAATGAAATATTAGAAATACTGGTCAACTGTAGTAAATATGTACAATCTACAATATATTCCTAAACAAAGTCACTGCTGCAAATATTGAACAGTTATAAAGAAAATCATCCTGAGTTTCTTATGAAATAAAAAAAAAAAGCGATAAAATAATTGCTCCATACTATGATCGACACAGCAGAGTCTGGATTCCAAACATAGACTGTTTGAAGAATCAATTTGAAATGTATCTTCAATGTAGAAAACTGCTTTATTTTGATAATGCTAATGTATAACATGTCTTACACAGGACCAAAGTGGTTAAAGGATCAAAAGAAATGACTGGTTTATTAGCATTTTACTACCAAGAGTATAAAAAAGGGAAGAAAAGTCAGGGCGGATATCACTCACATACACATCTAAGCTGGCTTTCTAGGAAGCAACGCGTCGAATAACTTTGAAGATATTACACTCTTCTTGGGGAAAAGTCAGAACTTTATTGGATTAGTAAAGCTGTTGAGAAAGTATTAAATACTGTACTGCCATGAGATATAAGACTATATGATGGTCAGAGCAACTAGACAAAAATGACATTAGGATATTCTTATTTTAAACAAATAATAAAATTTCAATAGAGGCGCAAGTTTAAACATAACTATCAATGGATATTTTTCAAATAGAGATAAAAAAAAATATGGTTGGCCATCTTTACATGACTCAGACAGCCACAACATTTCATTACAATAAGAGTTTCAACTTGATTACAAACATTCAGAATGGTAATATTTAAACCTAATTTTACTGCAGAAACGTAATATGAAAACATATATTTCTTTTTATTACAAAGGGCATAATCTGAGACTTCATTGCAATACCCAGGACATATCTAGACATATCAATAGGTATATAAACTGTTATAATAATAATAAAATGAAAATAATATTTCAATATTTATTATAATACCTGCAGTTACTTTCTGCCTTTAACAAGTCTACTCACAAGACCATCTTTAGAACTTACATTCTGGGGATTCGTAGAACTTGTAGAGTTACTGGGCATATCCTCCTCATCCAATGAAGGGTTGACATTATTATGACTAGCTTCTAAAGGCATGGTAGAACGCTGATCTTCTAAACGGCCAGACTGGAATCTCATGATGAGAGAAAAGAAATCATCATCGGGCACTGTAGGCGCTGACTGAGTAAGGGAACCTTCATTTGGCAGGAAACTACGCTGATCTTCAATACGTGACCCCTGGAAGAAGGAGGCATTATGAAAATTTGCAACAATATAAACTATGACCATTATTTCCTTATGCATCATGTTGATACATCAATTATAATATATAGCTAGAGAGCAATCTATTCAAGCTTAATATAAACATTCTTGTTAGAGTATGTTACAGGTAGGTCTCTAATAAACTACCCCAATATCATGCACAAAAGCAGGAAGGAGTGATCTGATGTTCTCTTAAGTATTAACAAAATCCTTGCAACCATTTACTCATATATATATATATATATATATATATATATATATATATATATATATATATATATATATATATATATATATATATATATATATATATATATATATATATATATATATATATATATATATATATATATATATATATATATATATATATATATATATATATATATATATACAGTAACCCCTTGCTATATCGCAGTTCACCTATTGCAAATTCAGTGCAATGCGGTTTTTTGGGTGTTTTTTTTTTTGTTTCGTTTTTTTTGTGTACAGTGTTCCTTCAATTATCGCGAAGGTTCGGTGCCGGGACCCGGCGCGAGACAGGAAAATCACGGAGAAGCATCAGCCTATATGTACATAGATATTTTAATTTATTTTTACGTTTACACTGTATAAACTGTATAAACCCACCCTGTACTGCTAACAAACCACCCTTTACTTCATAAATAACAGCATGCAAGCGTAAATTTATATGGCATACTCATGTACATAGGTATTTTACAATTATATTTACGTTCACTGTATAAACCCTCCTTGCACTGTTAAAAAACCACCCTGTACTTTATAAATAACAGCATGCAACGTAAATTTATATGTACGTGATAGGTAAACTTACCGTGACTGAGGTGGTAATGAGTTTGTAGACGCCAGAGGAAATTATTCCGCAGCCAACAACAGCTTTACGGCTGTTATTCATTGAGGCCAAAATAGCAGCCGACATCCGTAAAACTTTTTCCTTCTTTCAACATATCTAAGAGTTTCACCTTATCTGTTATGGTTAACATATTCCTTTGCTGCTTAGGCTCACTACAAGAAGCCTTAGAAGATGAAGGATGCTTGGAAGGCATTGCAAAGGTTAAAATATGCGAGTAAAAAAACACAAGCAAAACGTATTAATAAGCACAACGTGAATGGCGCACAGGTGAGTTAGACTGATCGAGTGAGGCGAGACAATGGAAGATGGTACAAGCCTTTGTCAGAAATGCTGATAGCGGTATCGTATTTTACATGTTGCAATACTGTTAGTATTTTAAGTTTTTTTTACTATTTTTTACTGTTTTATTATTCTTAGGCTAAGAAATAATTTTTTTATCAATAAAATCATGAAACTACTGGAAATTTTAATATATATGCTAGCTCACGTAGGTGCGACCCCAATACATTGTACGCTATCGGACACTATTTCACATGATGCAATACTGTGAGTTATATATGTAAATTTATGTTTTTTACTCTTTAATACTGTGAGTTATATATCTAAATTTATGTTTTTTACTATTTTTTACTGTTTTATTACTCTTAGGCTAGGAAATACTTGTTTTATCAATAAAATAATTAAAATTTCAATATGTACTATCTTACGTAGGTTCGACCCTTTTCGTTTTCCGAAACACTGATACCAGTATCGTATTTTACATGGTGCAATACTGTTAGTATTTATGTTTTTTTAAATTTTTTACTGTTTTATTATTCTTAGGCTAAGAAATATGTTTTTTTATCAATAAAATCATGAAACTACTGGAAATATAAATATATATGCTAGCTCACGTAGCTACAACCCCAATACATTGTACGCTATTGGACACTATTTCACATGATGCAATACTGTGAGTTACACTGTACAGTATATCTAAATTTATGTTTTTTACTATTTTTTACTGTTTTAATATTCGTAGGATGGGAAATAATTTTTTTTTTATCAATTAGATAATGAAATATGTTTTTTTCAATAAAAAAAATGAAAATACTGAACATCAGTATTTTTCTAATATTTTAATATTTTTGCATATACCAAAAAAAAAACAAATAAATAAATAAATAAAAAAAATTTGCCAAAAAGAAAATTGCGGTACAAAGAAACCGCGAGCCAAGAAACGCGATACAGCGAAGGATCACTGTATATGCGAAAATATTAAAAAATTATTATTTTCATTATTTTATTGAAAAAAAAATTTCATTATTTTATTGATAAAAAAAATGTATTTTCCAGCCTAAGAATAATAAAACAGTAAGCAAGAGTAAAAAAACATAAATTTAAACATGTAAATCTACACCATAGAAAGTACAATACCGGTATCGGCGTTTCGGAAAACGCAAAGGGTCGTACCTAAGTGAGCTAGCATATATTAAAATTTCCAGTATTTTCATTATTTTATTGATAAAAAAATGTATTTCTTAGACTAAGAATAATAAAACAGTAAAAAATAGTAAAAAACATAAATACACACAGTATTGCACCATGTAAAATACAATACCGGTATCAGCGTTTCGGAAAACGAAGAGAGTGCACCTACGTGAGCTAGTACATATTGAAATTTTCATTATTTTATTGATAAAAAAAGGATTTTCTAGCCTAGGAGTAATAAAATATATTATAACTCACAGTATTGCACCATGTGAAATACTGTACAATAGCATACACTGTATTGGCGTCTTGGAAAACGCAAAGGCTCGCACCTACGTGAGATGGTTCATGGAATGCTATTGGCTGAAAGGGTGGGAGACGACGAAGCACATAACTGTTTTACTGTATCATGGGGTTTGATTGGCTTTTTGATTGAAGCTTGGGTCTCCCACCATCTTCCATTGTCTCGCCTCACTCGTTCAGTCTAACTCACATGTGCGCCGTGCTTGTGATTTATTTTATTCCCATATTTCAACCTTTGCAATGCCTCCCAAGTGTCCTTCATCATCTGGTAGTGAGCCTAAGCAGCAAAGGAAGATGTTAACCATAACAGATAAGGTAAAACTGTTAGATATACTGAAAGAAGGAAGAAGTTTTGCAGATGTCGACCGCCATTTTGGCCTCAACAAATCTACTGTTTGCTACATCAAAAAGGACAAGGCAAATATCAGGAAAACAGCGACTATTTAATTTAGCAAAACAGCGAAGAGGGTTGTAACACCCCGCAATAAGATAAAAGTGCGGATGGAATCTGCTTTGGCTCTGTAGATTGCTGATTACAGAAAGAAGAACATCAGCATAGACACCAATATCATACAAAGGCGAAAAAGCTATACGAGATATTCCCTGCAAACGAACCCGACGACGACAGTGCCGACCGTGGAGAGGAGGAGAGAGAAGAAGATATCGACGACCCACAACCAGGACCCTCCAGAGATTCTCCACTGAGGAAATAATTGTTCGTTGCAAGCAAGGGATGGTTCGCCATATTTCAAAAATGCTATGGCCTAAAGAGCGTTTCGGTTTATTGCGAAGCTGCCTCTGCACATACAGCTGCAGCTTAAGATTACGTGAACAACGACTTCAAGAAAATTATCGCCGAAAGGGAATATACTCCTGAGCAAGTGTTCAACATGAATGAGACTGGGTTATTTTGGAAGAGAATGCCATCTCAGACTTTTCTCTTCAATGAAGAAGCTAAAGCCCCGGGATTTAAAGCGCACAAAGACTGCGTTACCCTCATCATGTGCGGGAATGCTGTAGCTTCATGTTAAAGCCTGGGCTTATCTACAAGTCAAAGAACCCTAAGGCTTTGAAGAATATGAATAAAAATCTGCTGCCAGTGTATTGGATGCATAACCCTAAGGCCTGGATCACGAAAAGGCTCACATCGGACTGGTTTCACCAATGCTTTATCCCTCAGGTCAAAATTTATCTTGCAGAAAAAGGCCTTGAATTTAAAATCCTTCTTTTGATGGATAATGCTGGTGGCCATGCAACTAATCTCGAATATGATGGTGTTCAATTAGAGTTCCTGGCACAGAATACGACAACACTGATTCAGCCTATGGATCAAGGCGTTATTCGTGCATTCAAGGCCCTATACACACAAAATGCCCTGGCGAACCTGGCTGAAGCTATGGATTCGGACAAAGAATTCTCAATGAAGACTTACTGGGGTAATTACACGATTGCTACATGCCTTCAAAATATTCAAAATGCAATCAAAGAGATGAAGCCGGCCACAATCAATGCCAACTGGAAGAAACTGTGGCCCGAAGTCATCTACCACTACATGGGATTCGCTCCTGACAAAGTCTATACCTCGTCAGTTGCGAAAGCTATGAAGTTGGCTGCACTGCTAGGAGGAGAAGGCTTTAAAGATATGACTCACGAAGATGTGAAAGAACTGATTGACTGCCACTCGCAGCCTTTGACTGATGAAGACTTGGAGGAAATGACAAAATCAGCGAGCGAAGAAGAGGAAGAAGAACAACCAGAGGAAATGCACGAAGAAATCGAAGAACCTGGCCTTACACTCGAACGTCTGGCAGCCATGTATGAAAAGGTGAAAGCACTCCAACAACTCTCGCAAGAACATGACAATTATATGGTTCGTTCGGTGACCTTCTGCAATCTTCTCGACGATGCTATGATTCCTTACAAGACCATCTTCCAACAAAAGAAGAAACAGCGACAGCAACTCCCCATTACCATGTTCTTCTCTCGCAAAAAGCAGCCGTAAAGGTGTTATTGGCTGGGAATAATTTCCTATGTAGTCTATACACGTCATTACCACCTCATTCACGGTAAGTTTACCTATCACGTTCATATAAATTTACGCTTGCATGCTGTTATTTATAAAGTAAAGGGTGTTTTTTAACAGTGCAGGGAGGGTTTATACAGTAAACGTAACAATAAAGGTAAAATAACTATGTATATGAGTATGTCATCATCACCTCATTCATGGTAAGTTTACCTATCACTTTCATATAAATCTACGCTTGCACGTTGTTATTAATAAAGTAAAGGGTGGTTTTTTAACAGTGCAGGGAGGGTTTATACAGTAAACTTAAAAATAAATGTAAAATACCCTGTACCTATGTATATAGGGTGATCCTAGATCGCGGAAATTCACCTATCGCGGTCGGTCACGGAGCCGAACCCCAGCGATAAACGATGGGTTACTGTGTGTATATATATATATATATATATATATATATATATATATATATATATATATATATATATATATATATAAAAGGGATCCTCAGTTTACGATATTTCGTCATAACAATGCATCTCCCATAAATAATTTTGCTTCTTTTTTTATCATTTTTGGCCTATAGTACCAGTGGAGACGACTAGTGAAGAGATGCGACCCCATATGAAAATGGGAACGCAAATAGAGGAAGAAGAGGAAGTATGTCTCCCAAGCATAAAGCAGATTCTTGTGATGGCAGTGCTTCAAAGAAAAGGAAGCAATTAAAATTAGACATAATAGCTCAGAAAAGGGGTAAACTTTACAACTGCATTATTATAACTTTTTTTTTATGATTGCAAAACCAGGGAAAAAAAAAAATCTGCCCTCCCTGGGCCTGGGACAAAGAAAACAAAAAGTAAAGAGAAACAGAGCTAGGGAGTGTGGTGACTTGTTTGATGTGAAGGGATAATAAGAGATGTGTAACGAATATCCAAGAATATTCGGTGTTGATGAGGCATAGAAAAAGAACAGTAACTGAAGGAAGACTTAACAATGAACTGTCCTGGACAGTCCTATTCAAGTCGAAAAGACCCTTCAGCTGTAGTATCACAACAGGCAGCTGGTGCCATGGTGGGTGACCTAGGTGTTTACTCATGTGTGTTCCATCTTATGCTGAAAATCGGGTTACTTTATGTTTCAGCACTAGAATTCTGACGTAAATCGAGGACCCCATGATATATATATATATATATATATATATATATATATATATATATATATATATATATATATATATATATATATATATATATATATATATATATATATACTGCTATGCTCTGCCTAATTGCATGCTGTCAATAAGTTAGATCAGAGTGCTAAAATAGTTTAGGCATATGGATAAAAGAATAAGGAACAACTGTCAAAGAGACTATGGAGGGTAGAAGTCAGTGGGGCTAGGCCAATAGGAAGAACAAGAGCGAGATGGACGGAAGGGAGTGGAACGAGCATCTGGTGCATGTGGTAATCAGAGAAACAGGTAAGAGATAAAGGTAAAGATGAGTGAAAAGAGATTATATATATATATATATGTTTTATGATTGTGACACCAGGACGGGCGCAAAAAAAAAAAAAATAAATAAATAAATAAATAAATAAATAAATAAATAAATAAATAAATAAATAAATAAATAAATAAATCTACCCTCATCAGGACTGGGTATGAAGAAAACACAGAAAGAACCAGAGATCGGGAGTGTATTGTGACTTGTCAGATGTGAAGAGATAATAAGACATGTGCAACGAATATCCAAGAATATTCGGTGTTCCTGTAGGCATAGAAAGAGAACCGTAACTGAAGGAAAACTTAACATCGAACTGTCCTGGACAGTCTTATGGTAATCAAAGAAACAGGTAAGAGATAAAGGTAAATTTGAGTGGAAAGAGATTATATATATATATATATATATATATATATATATATATATATATATATATATATATATATATATATATATATATATATATATATATATATATATATATATATATATATATATATATATATATATATATATATATATATATATATATATATATATATATATATATATATATATATATACAGTGTTACCTCCCTTATTGCAGTAGTTCGGTTCCGGGACCCGGCGCGAACCAGGAAATCCGCGGAGTAGGATCAGCCTATATGTACATAGATATTTTAATATTTGTTTTTTACTATATTTTACTGTTTTATTATTCTTAGGCTAAGAAATGCATTTTTTTTATCAATAAAATCATGAAACTACTGGAAATATAAATATATATGCTAGCTCACGTAGCTGCAACCCCAATACATTGTACGCTATCGAACACAAGCAAAACGTTTAATAAGCACAACATGAACGGCGCACACGTGAGTTAGGCTGAACGAGTCTTTGTCCAAAACGCTGATAGCGGTATTGTATTTTACATGTTGCAATATTGTTAGTATTTATGTTTTTTACTATTTTTTACTGTTTTATTATTCTTAGGCTAATAAATACGTTTTTTTTATCAATAAAATCATGAAACCACTGGATATATAAATATATATGCTAGCTCACGTAGCTGCGACCCTAATACATTGTACGCTATCGAACACTATTTCGCATGATGCAATACCGTGAGTTATACTGTACATTCGTATATCATACAGTTATTAGTACAATGTATATTAATTTAAAATTCATTTACTTATTTGATGATTGTACAAAATCTATTGTATTTATTCATTGTAATTTGGACCAAATATTCCTTTTGTAAAGATTATACTGTACTTTTCAAAAGAGGTGGTCAATAAACGTATCTATCTATCTATCTATCTAAATTTATGTTTTTTACTATTTTTTAGTTTTATTATTCGTAGGCTGGGAAATAATTTTTTTTATCAATTAGATAATGAAATATGTTTTTTCCAATAAGAAAAATTAAAATAATGATTTTTTTTTTTTTAATATTTTAATATTTTTGCGTATATCCATGAAATAAAATAATAATTTATCCCAAAAAAAACCGTGATACAGTGAGAACGCGAACCAAGAAACGCGAATAACCGGGGGGAACACTATATATATATCACTATTCTCTGCCTCATGGCATTCTGTCATATAAGTTAGATCAGAGTGATGAGATAGGTTAGGCATATGGAATAAAAGAATAAGGAACAACTGTCAAAGAGACTATGGAGGGTAGAAGTCAGTGGGGCTAGGCCAATAGGAAGACCAAGAACGAGATGGATGAAAGGGGTGAAACGAGCATCTGGTGCATGTGTTAAGTCAGAGAAAAAGGTAAGAGAGACAACAAGAGATAAGGATGAGTAGAAATAGATTATGAATAGGCAATGCAAGCCAAAGGGATTTTCATGCACCGGCTCAGTACTGTATACTGGAATGTTGGGTGTAGGATAGGTTGCCACGATATGAAGCAGCGGGGGTATACCAGTAAGGTTGTCAAACCTAAAGTAAGAAGAACCTTGCCCACTTATCCTGTGGGTGATGAGAGCTATGGTGGGGGGAATTATGCTGACAATATTTCTCAAAGAGCAAAGATGGGTGATTAGGGAATAATACTTTTGGTGAATGCAGGTGCTTTGACTTAAAACATCCGCTTACAATAGGGATTATGGTTATTTTGTATGTGTGTGTCTATTTATACAGTATATACTCGTGTTTTGATAACTACTGTCCATTTGAAAATCTCGAGTGCTTGAAAATTAAAGCATATACAAGTGGCTGCAAGGAAAAGTCCCAGCAATTTTTTTTTTTCTTAATGAGAGTGACACCAGGACAGGCAAGAAAATTACTTCATCAGGCCCAGGCACGAAGAAAACATTTAGTCAAAGAAAATGTAAAAGATTAAGGACAAGGCAGAAATAGAGGAGTGATACAAAAGAGGAAAAGGAGGCTGAAAGGATAATTGAAGTACTGTACTGAGGAGCTGGAGATATGGCAGGATTAGGCTCTGAGACGATGAAAGACCTGATTTTTGAAGGAAGACAGGTTATAAGAATTAGGAAAGACAGAAGGAGGGAGAGAGTTCCAGTCAAGAGGTGGATGGGATGAAGCAGTCATTGCACTGACCAATCTGCGAGCTACAAACCACACATAGTACATGTGAGAAGAGACTGCTTGGCGAGTGTTATGTGTCCTTGGCAGCAGGGGAGGTATGCAACTCGCCAACTTCTCAGAAACGTGATGGAAGTAGTAGTGATAGAAATGAGAAGGGGATGATACCTTATGATAAAGAGAAAGAGAATCCAGATATAAAGTAAGAGCATGGTCATTGATGTGTCTGATGCCCTTAGATTATACCCTATCAAGGAGATAAGTATAAGAAGAAGCACCCCAGATGTGTGAGCAGTATTCTCAGAAGGGAAGGATAAGACCTTTATAGATTTTAAGTAACTGAAAAGAAGAAAAGTAATAACAAAAACGAAAAAGAGCCCCCGATTTTTTGGATGCAGATTTAGAAATTTGGATTATGTGATTCCTCCAAGACAAGCTAGAGGTTATCTGGATTCCTAATACTGTATGTTAATAAATTTAACAGGGTGAATTTCGTTAGTTTCGAAGATAATAGGGTTATCAAGAGAAGAAAAAGAAGGGATAGCCAGAAACTGTCTTGGAGGTATTGAATGTAACTAAATATTGAGTGCCCTACTCAGTTGCCTTCTTCAACTCGGAGTTGAAAGTAGAAGGAAGAGTGATACAGGACTGATTACGAGTAGCAGATGATGGTTGTGAAGAAAATGCAGAGGAAAAATGAAGGATAGAATCGTCGGCAAAGGCGTTGAGGATTGCAGTGCAATTGCCAAAACGGAAAACAGGCCAATCTTGGTATGTTGTCATTTGGCCTTTTCAACCCTCCTGAGTGCCCCCCCAAGCTAAAATGATAATACCCGACTATGGTCAGCAGGGCAAACATAAGCCTTTGAAAACCAGCCATAATCAAGGTGAAGTAAATGGCCTCTCAGTAGGAACTCATACTCTTATAAACCATACAAAACGATTCATAACTTGCCAATGAAGTTTTGTGTTCTTTAATTCTTTTATAACGTTAAAAAAACAAAATTTACTGTACTGCATTGCAGAACACCTTCTGTATCACCTTGGGCTATTTTGTGTCTTGCATTAGGAATCTTTTTCTTGTCACTGAATCTGACCCACAGAGTGATACTGGTAATATCATAATGGTTACAATGGATGTACTTGATGAAAACCTGAGTTTTATACTATAATGCAGAAGGTAATGGACGTAAACTTTTGTATGGATGAGTTGCAATCTAGCAATAAGTTCACTCAACTGCACTTAAGGGGTTGTCAATATTGCCAAAAGGTTTTACTGCCTATTGTGGGTATGGAAGGTTACATATGTCTTACCAATATTCTCTATTTTGTTAGAGGAATTGGTTTTACTGGTATTTTACTGGAGAGGCTTTGGATAAGTTGCTAGAACAACTTTATACTTTACCCTTATATGAGTTATCCTCTAATCTTTCTGTAGACATAAGCATGAAACATAATAAGCACAAGAAAATGTATATACTATGATAGCAAATGACCTAGTGAAAATTAAATATGTATAAGAAATGTTTATATATAACATAAAGAAGCTGATCCTAAAAGCTTTCATAAACACATAAAGAGAAATAGTGCCTCTCAAAGAAACAAAAACTCTATAAAAGTATTGCATACAGTATAATTCTACGGATAAATATTAAGGAGTGCATTATGCTGGTATACAAAACATGCATTTCAATATTTATTGTTAAATATTTAATTGATAAAGTTCACAAAATATGATATACTGACATATTGAAGACATAACATGTGATCTAATTTTGCATACATACACAAAATACGTTTTCAACCAGAATAAAAATCTTTAACAGTCAGTGTAAAAATGGGGGTGAAGGGATTTCACCCTTGTATTAGCTGTGCCTAGTTGAGTAAGTAATTTTGTAAAAGAGTACTGTTGTCTTGTCCGAAAAACATTGACAATGGCAAGTATGGTCAAGATATGTTTAAGCGCTGGTACTTATATTCTCAAATACATATGTGGTCAGTCTGCTGGCTTCAACAAAATACATGTTGCCTCATTTTGAAAAAAAAAATAAGTTTTTCACTTAAAGAGACAGACATAAAGGAGATGGCAGATTTCCATCTTTTTCTCTGCATATCTGTCCTCGACGCAAAAATGAAGAGAAAAGAATAGAAAAATATCTCTGGTAAAATGATGTTAAAATGGATAGTCTAAAGCCAAGAAGCATTGTGTCATATCATACAGCTGTGACCACTCTGCTGGCATTAGCAAGATATGGTACCATATCTTGAGAGAATTAATAAAAATAACTGAATTTTAAACAATACTACTGTATCTGACAGTACTGCCCAAACAATATCTATATTACATTGCCACAAATAAAATGTTACTACTAAACAAAGCACTATATCAAGAAAATACAGTTAATCTTAACCATCACTGGTCTTAACAACGAACTAAGTAAGTTCATGTTATTTTAAAGCAAATCGAAGACTTAAGTCAAAGACTGTAGTAATCAGATATGATCATACAGACAGACTCATTTGTTATTGATAAATCGTAATATGACCTATAGTAGCTAACGAGAGAGACTGACTTACAATAATTATCACCCTATACACACAAAAGCTTGTTTTACTAAAATAAATGTTCTCTATTTTCAAAAGTAGCAGCAAAACAAATGGTTAGCACCTGTGATAACCTAATAATACTTATGTTTGGAATGATTACTATTTGTGTTCAAAAATATGAACTTACTGCCAAAGAGTGAGGTTGAACGTGTTACTTATAGATAGAAGGAGGATTCATCATCATTTCTGAATTCAAGTGCAGTAATTAATATCTTAAAATCCTCTACATAATGAGCCCCTTAAGGGAAGTTCACAACATCTCGCTATCAAGGGAGGATGTTTTCTGTAGAATGCCCGACCTTTGAGGGTTAGTATACACATAAAGAACTAAAACACTTTATAATTCAACTAAAACATACTAAACAGGAAACTTACCATTGACATTAAAATTACCACTTAGCATTTGCATGAAAAATTTAGGTACAGTATTCCATAATTCTATATACTGAGTTGTACAATAAGCAACAATAAAAAACCATGCATTAAAAAATTCATTAATCCCTTCTCATTTTTAAAATTTATTTTGTACTTCATATTTTCTCTCATTATCAATAAAGAGACTCAAAGCTACATATCAGGCTATAAATAGTTTATTTATATTGCTTATTTATTATAAGTGTGACACTTGGACAGGCAAGAAAATTACCCTCATCAGCCCGGGCACAAAGACAACATTAAGACAAAAAAGCAGAACGTTAAGGACAAAGCAGAATAGAGGAAAAAGGACAGGCTGAAAGAATAGTCGAAGTAATAAGGATCGAAAGATATAGCAGGATTAGGCCCTGAGATAATGACTGATCCACTATTCGAAGAAAGATAGGCTGTAAGAATTAGGAAAGACAGAAGAAGGAAGAGTTCCAGAGTCTGGAGGTGGATGGGAAGAAGCAGTCGCTGCACTAACCAATCGGCGAGCTACAAAATCTCCACACAGTACCTGTGAGACAAGGCTGCTTTGTGAGTGTTATGAGGCCTCAGCAGTGGAGGAGGTATGAAACTCGCCAACTCATAACAGCAACGATGGAAGTAGTAGCAAACAGAAAAGAGACAGGGATGATACCTTATAGCGAAGAGAAAGAGAATTCAGATTCAAAGTAAGAGAAGGGTCACTGATGCATCTGATTGCCTTAGATTCAACCCTACCAAGGAGATGTGAGTAAGAAGAAGCACCCCATATGAGCCAGCAATATTCTGACTAGGGACAGATAAGTCCTTTATAAAGTCTAAGTAACTGTAAAGAGTTAAAGTAATGACAAAAACAACAAAGAACCCTCAATTTCTTGGATGCAGGTTTAGAAATATGGATTATGTGACTCCTCCAAGACAAGTTAGAGGATATATGGATTCCTAATGTTGATAGAATTAAGAGGGTAAATCTTCGTTAGTTTCAAAGACAATAGGGCTATCAGGAAGAAAAGATGATAAAGAGATAGCCGGAAACTGTCATGGAGGTATTAAATTTAACTAAATTTTGGGTGCCCCACGCAGATACCCTCTGCATATCTGAGTTGAAAGTAGAGGAAAGTGAAACGAGACTGATTACGAGTAGCAGATGATAGTTGTGAAAATAAGGCAGAGGAAAATGAAGGGTAGAATCATCAGCAAAGGCATGATGAAAAGAGGAGGATGGGGACTGAAGAAGATTGTTGATGAAGAGAAGGAACAGAGTAGGCGAAAGAGCAGAGCCCTGTGGAACACCACTAGTAACTGAAAGGTTGTGAAAAGAAGGCGGAGATAAATGAAGGGTATTATCAGCTAAGGCATTGAGAAAAGAGGAGGATGGGGATTGAGGAAGATCGTTGATGAAGAGAAGGAACAGAACCCTGTGGAACACCACTGATAACTGGGAATGAACTAGATGTTGTGCCATCAACAGCCACAGATATAAAATGGTCAGAAAGCATACTGGAAATCAGAGAACAAAGAGAAGGGGTAAAGCCATAAGCAGGGAGTTTGGCCAATAAAGACCTGAGTCAGACTGACAAAAGCCTGAGAGATATCATCGGTGATGACAAAGGATTCCCCATAGTTCCTCAGAGAAGATGACCATACATGAATAATATAAAACAGGAAGTCACCAGTGGATCTTGCCTTGCAGAAGTTGTACTGGTGATCGGAGATAAGCAAGTTAGATTCAAGATGCTTCAAGAAGAGAGAATTGAGCAAACTTTAAAATACTTTAGCAATAGCAGAGGTTAGGGGAATAGGTCGGTAGTTGGAAGGAATAGAATGGTCGAACTTCTTTGGAACAAACTGAACTAGAGCATGCTTCCAAGATGAAGGATAGATACTGGCTGAGAGAACGAGGCAAAAATGACAGCAAAGCACAGGAACCAGTTCATCTGCAATCTCCTTAAAGAACTTTTTAGGGATACCATCAGGTATCCCTGGAAGGCTTATGGATTTAGTGTGAAGAATGAATAACGGAGGGTATAGGGTTATAGAGGGGTAAAGTACGAGAAACAGGTACGCTGGAATCACTTACGGAAGAGTTGGCAGAAAAATAAGAGCCAGAGAGAGAGGCCTTTTCAGTGAGAGAGCAAGCTATAGAACCCTCAAGACAAATGAAAGGGGCAAAGCTGGAGTTTCAGAATTTTTTAGAGAGGTTTACAGCTAAGGATCAGAAACATTTATCAGTAGGAGTGGAGTTAAGGTCATCACCTTTCCTCCTTAAAAAAGGAAGCTGTAGACATTTGAATTTGAGCAGTGCAGCAATTCCTAGCTATAATAAAAGCAGAGTGAGTTAAATAAGATGGAGAGGCTTAGTACGACCAGTATGCCCGATCCCTGGCCTGAATAGCAATAGAGCAGGCATGGTCAATTCATGGATTAGGAAGAGAAAAAGTTTTCATAGAGGAGGGGATGAATGCCTCCATTCCCGAGACCATGATCCTAGCAACTTTTAGGGCTACCTGATCAGGGTTGTGGGTCCAAAAGCAATGGTCATCCCATGGGAAGTCAAAGAGAAAGTTACGCAAATCATGAAGTTGGGTACATTCAAAGTACCAAAGGTGGCGCCGAGTAGAAGGAATAATTAAACAAAGAACCATGACTAGCAAAGTTTTATGATCTGCAAGCTGCACAAGAACATATATTTCAACGCTCCACCTAAATACAGAGTGCTCTGTACATCTTTAGAACACATTTATGCTTTATGTGTAATAAATCAGGGACCCCCTGTACTATCATTAACTATTGATGATTCTTATCTTTGTAATGGAATAAATCCGAATTCATGCAAAGTATCAGTTTTTGACTGGAGAATACTTAGATAATGGGTTAATACAGTTTTTGGTGAAACAATGCATTTTGATATGCCATTTGCTGTTATTGACCATCATTTATGACAACAGTAGCAAGATAGAAAAATTTACTTAAGGGAAATTTTAATTAAAGCTTTCCATGTGATATTCAATAATGTAATAAGTTGGCCCATGGCACCAATCGCCCGTTGTGATACTACAACTGAAGGGTCTTGTGGACTTAAATAGGACTGTCTAGGAGAGTTCGATGTTAAGTCTTCCTTCAGTTACGGTTCTCTTTCTATGCCTAAATCAACACCGAATATTCTTGGATATTCATTACACATGTCTTATTATCCCTTCACATTTGACATGTCACAATACTCCCCATCTCTGTTTCTCTTTATGTTTTCTTCGTGCCCAGGCTTGATGAGGGTAGATTATTTATTTTTGCCTGTCCTGGTGTCACAATCATAAAAAAAAAAATAAAAAAAAAATCGTACATTTAAAAGCATTTCATAAAAACACTAATTTCCTCTAGTACATACCTGACACCTCATAAGCATATCAAAGAAGTTATCATCGGGAAGTGAAGTGGAATCATTTGTGGCCACAGACAGCCGCTGGAGTATAGCGTGTTGGTTGTTTAACCCAGGTAACTGTGGTAATGATGCTCTCTGTTCATCCATTCTCCTACTCTGCATTCCAGCAATACTCTCCATGAGCTCTTCAAGGTGACCACAATTATCTGAAAATGATTAAATGAGCATACAGTACAATGTAGCAATTAACTAAAATATTGTGTAAATTACCACTATTATCATAGAAATACTCTCAACAGAAAGAATCAATTGCTATAAAAAGGTAAAATTCACGCAAGAGCATATTACAAAACAGGATCAAAATAAATCCCTAACATTAGAAAAAATTCTTCAAACATTACCTACAAGTATAATTTCTTCAATATTTTATATGAAAAATATCACATAATTCTACCTACTGAAGGAGTACAGTTATTCTACTGCCATATCCCAGAGCTATTATATATAATACCAATAACTTCAAGGTTAAAATGTTCATTTAGATCTGCATTAACTTTGATCTCATATGCTCACCCCGATTCAAATCCAGCACTCTAGAAGTGGGTAATTCTATTCCTGGTGAAGGCGTGCAAGTAGTTGAAAGATGTAATAAATAGGAAGATAAAGGAAACATAAGAAAGGTATACAAATATATCTAAAGACATACTACTTATGATATCTATACAGTACATTAAGTCAGTTTGCAAGGCACCATCAAAAAAACATTCCAAAGATAAACTACAGCTGTCCTTCATCTTATGCTGTTAATTGGTTTCACTACATCTCATGAAAGAAAAAAATCGCCTAAAGTCAAACTCTTTATATAAATGTGTTTATACAGAGTATATAATATATTCCCAACCTCCTTTATACTTTCATTTATGCCCAAATTACTGTGCTGTGCTTAAACTTTTCCAAATACATTTTAAATCTATGTAAAACAGTACTGTAGTTGCTATGAGGTATATTTTGTGGGAAATTAACTTTTTTCATATTTTCCAACTGTGATTATTCAAAACAACACTATTTAATACAGTTTAAGAAGAGGGACAAGTGTAAAACTTTTAACATTAGTATAATAAAAATTATTCCAACATACTCCCCTGAATGAAAAGGGATCAAGACTGTAGTGTACTCTGCATATAACACCAAATAATAAAAATCAAATAATTACAATATTATTATTATTGATCCCTAGTCTTAGAGTAGATAGAATACCTTGCTTATATTTCCTGCATGTCATAAGAAAATACTACAAGAGACAGGTGAGGTAAGTGACAGCAATCCCATCCTTCTTGAAATGCTTTGCCACCTAATAGGTGACGGGAGTGATGATGGGTAGGGGAAGATAAAGTACAATAGGCCTACCCTTTTACGTACATATGGCCAACTTGCTGGGTTCAGAGGGATATAGTTTAATGTTAAAATATTATAATCATTATTATTATTATTATTACTATTATTATTATTATTATTATTATAGTTCTTTTCATCATTCTTATTATATTTTGTTACTATTTTTATCAGTATTATTATTTTAATTTTTATTATTATTATTATTATTGCTATGTAGTGCCAATGTAAATTTCTTAATTAAAACACACCAAATCATACCTTGTAAAAAAAAATACAGTAAATGGTATCACTTACGTTAAATATTATTACTGTATTAATATAATATTTAACTAATAAGGTTAAGTTCATCCACTATATTGACTATACTAGTCTGGTACCTGGATTTCTCAGTTAATTCAGTCACCTCAACATGATGAGTAATTTATTTTACTCTTCTGGGGTAAAGTTGGGGGAGGGATATGATGTAAGGCCTAACATACCTAATACAGTAATCCCCTCATTATCGCGGCAGTTCGGTTCCGGGAACCGGCGCGAGACAGGAAAACCGCGAAGTAGAATCAGCCTATATGTACATAGATATTTTAATTTATTTTTACGTTTACACTGTGTAAACCCTCCCTGTACTGTTAACAAACCACCCTTTACTTCATAAATAACAGCATGCAACATAAATATATATGAAAGTGATAGATAAAATTACGGTGCATGAAGTGGTAATTACATGACATACTCATGTACATAGGTATTTTACAATAATAATTTGCGCAAAAAAAAAAAAAAAAAAAAAAAAAAAAAAAAAAAAAAAAAAAAAAAAAAAAAAAAAAAGGTGATACAGTGAAAACGCGAACCAAGAAACGCGATACAGCGGGGGATCACTGTACATCATTTTTCTTTCATTTAACATAGAAATAAAATCAATATATTTTAAAGAGGAAGTTGGTCCAAATCCAGGTATGATTGGTATTAAGATTAAGCTATGGATATCAGTTGTCTTATTTAAATGCTTACTACTCTTTAAACGTCCATAAATGAATTGCAAGCTCTACAGATGAAATATATGATACATCAAAGCTACTAAATAACTGCGCATACGCACACCCAAAAATTTACGTCTAAGCTAAGGAATATATATTCTAAGCAAAGTTATGTTCAACTTAAAAATGCTGCTATTCGATGTGCTTCTATAATACATTTTCTGTTGACATACAATCCTAAACATATTCATATCAAAAACATATTACAGTAATATACATCAATAAAAACAAAAAGTATCCTCACTTTGTACTGCATGAAAATTAAAATAACTATCTGTAGCAACAAAACTTTAGAATTTTACTTATTTTAGAGAGGAACACAAAATTAACTACAATTTACATCTATGGAGGACAGGTTGGAATAAAAAGCAGAACCTTATGAAAAACCAATTTGTTGCTTAGAATTGAAAACCATGTTCTGGACTAAAAAAAAAAAATTAGATCGGTGTACATTTTGGTTTTCTCAGCAGCTTAATCAAGTTGTAAAATTGCATGAAACTTCTTACAGCACTAGAAAGCAATAGTCCCATAATGTCTGTGCTTTACAATGGAATCATTCCAAAGCTAAAGGATAATATTAAAATACTGATAAGTACATTACATCTGATAGTTTTTTAGTTTTTTAAACACTAATACCAAAGAATGCACAAAGATCATCAAGGAGCCAATATAATCAGGTAAGTTAAAACTGGACTGCTTCTAGAGATAGTGCTTTAAAATTATTCCTTCTAAGCAACTATATGAAGACACAGAATTATCTATACACAAAGTAAGTACACACATAAGTCATAGCTTACCTTGAAAGATAGAACCTGATATGTAGTTTATTCTACACTACCTGTACTAAGTTTCACTTACTTGCACTACTATCTGATGGGGTAGCTGTTCCATTAGTTGATCCAGTGGATGTAAGGGAACCACCTTCTCTGTGGGTTGGTAACTGAGGCTGGGGAGGTTGTGGCTGATTCTCTTTGTTGTCAATAGAGAGAGTGCATCTCTGGTCGTCCATCCGTTTACTTTGGAACCTTGACAAAAGCTCAAAAAAGCTGTCTTCATCCATACTTGTCTCTTCATTTACAGATGTCTAGGATATAAAGCATACGTTAATATGTAAATATAACATACTAAAATGGCATTGCAGATACACTGGAAATACCATTTTACTGACGTTAAGTATCTTTTCCAATATAAAAAGATTTATCAGTAATATTAATTCATTCTCAAGACGCTGAAATGTGAGGGATAAAGAGTGCTGACTTGGTCATACACATTACAATGGGAATTGGGCCCTTTGCATATGTATCCTTTTATCTATTTTATATGTGAACCATTCTAAACTTGTACAGAAAAGCATTTAAAAAATGCTAATTCATGTTTGTATAGCATAGTACAGTACATCAAAAAACTATGACGGAAAGTTAAGCTTATTCATAAAATGGACACTGAAATTACAGAAAAGGAAAGAACTGTAACGTTTTGACAGACGCTCTAATGCATCCTATATCTTCAAAAAACATACTGCAATGATATGAACAATTAATAAAGAAAGAATAACTAAGTCTTTGGTAAGATCATAAAAACATTCCCTGAAAATAACTGAAACTCTTTAACACTCCCTATTATACTGCAAAACATTCATTAAAAAAAAATTATAAGAAAAAATTGTGTATCATCTCTGAATTAGCAACATGGAATCCTGAAATTTCCAAAAAGCTCCATTTGCAGCATTAAACTTAGGATAGCATACAATAATTGATATATTCTGAAGTTAGTATTAAAACCTTTATGCATAGCAATTACTGTTAATACTACTATAGTTAGCTACATGCAAATCAAGAAATATAATGATAGTCTAAATTGATAAAATTTTGATAGGTAGAAACAGAACAATAAGTTAGAGAAAAGCACTAAAATAAAGTTACTAAAATAAATGTTGACATCAGTCTTGCAAATATGAGCCCTTAATTGAATTTCCATTTGATTTTCTAAGATTAATTATGTTACATAACTAGAAAATGATGAGATGTCCATTAAAGAACAAATAAAATAAAAACTAAAAACAGAGAAATATTAAAACATAAGAAAACAAACTTAAAACGCACATTTTTATCAGTAGGTGAACTAAGTGGGTAAGGAGGCCCATTAATAGGTTGTGGGTCATCTGATGTCAGCGTATTTAGACCAGTATCATCACTCTGATACTTCCGTAAAATGCCTTTGGCATCAGGAGTCATCTGAAATACCCATATACCCTGTGGCACTGTATGTTACGTTATAGAATATCTTGTGAATATCATTCCAACACTCTAAACTTCAGGATTAAGTATGCAATGCCCTAACAGACTGACATATACCAGTTATTGTATGAAAAAAAAATTCAACAACTTTATCAACAGTATTTAGGGCATGTGATGTCATAGACAGCTAAGAGCACTATAGAGGTTAAAACTTTAGCATAATCTCAACTTGATTCAAAATTACCTTAGGGATAGATATTCACTTGACACTGCTTTCCTCTAAAGTAAGGATATAATAGAGAGGATATAAATAACAAGTCTATGAGAATCAAGTGTAAAATGAACAAATAGAGTACAATGAGCAATATTCAAAATAAAAATAGCATATAACCTATACTGGCAAAACTACTGAGAAAAAAATTAAATACCATCACAAACATCATACTGTATACGCTTTACAGTATAGATAATAATTATGATACAGTTTTATACATATATTCAGGAGAACTAAATTATCAGAAACATATTTCTTACCGAAATATACTGCTACTGAGGAGAATATTACTTACATCTGTTAGTTAGAAAAAATCATACCTTGAGGAGGTCCATATTTTCCATTGAGGTTCTACGTGTACGTGATTTTACATCTTCAGCAGAGTCACTGGACTCAGAATCAACTGGAGTTGGAGGCAATCCTAATGACTTTCGTATATCTGCGAGGTTCATCTGGGCAGCAGCCTGACCAGTCTTATCACCAATCTGAAGTATACAAAACAATAACATGATTACCCGTATTAAACGACCTTGTCTCACAGGTACTGTGGGGAGATCTGTAGCCCACAGATTGGTTAGTGCTGTGACTGCTTCATTCCTTCCTCTTCCAGTCTTTGGGACTCTCTTCCTCCTCCTGTTTTCGCTAACTATTATGATCTAATTTCCTTCAAAAAACTGATCTATCGTCATCGCAGGGACTATCCTGTCATATCTATTGCTCTTCACATTTAAATGACAATCTTTTTAGTCTATCCTTTTCTTACTGCTGGCTAGTACAGTGGTAACGCGCTGGCTTCGCATTCACGAGGTCGAAAGATCGGTTCCCGTCCAAGACCGAGAGTTTAAGCTGTTTACTGGCAGGAACTGCTGTGGTTGGACACCACAGTGGGGGATTGGGGCTTGCCCTGGCTGACGAATACCCATTGTATTGAAATGGAAATGAAGTTTGTTTGTTTGTTTGTTTGTTTTACTGTTTATCATTTTATTATTTCTGCCTGGTCCTTACGCTGCTATTTTTTCTTCTTCTCAATGCTTTCTTGGTACTCGGGCCCAATGAGGGCAATTTAATTTGCATGTCACATGTCACAAAAAAAAAAAAAAAAAAAAAAAAAAAAAAAAAAATATATATATATATATATATATATATATATATATATATATATATATATATATATATATATATATATATATATATATATATATATATATATATATAAATAAAGAAATAAAGAAATAAATGCAAATACACCACCATTATCATTAAGAGACCATAGTTAAGTTTCCTTTTGGGAAATAGCATCTATCAACATCTAGAAGTAAAATCCAATAAGAGTGTATGACCAACTATAAAGTACAAAACTTACTTCTTTAGAGATTTCTAAATGTCTGTTTGCATAATGTAAAGCTTTTTCATGGTTATTTGTGGCAGAGTATGCATTCCCCAAACTCCAACAAGCTCTGCCTTCCCCAACTTTATCAGCTAATTCTTGCGCTATTGCTAAATGCCTGAGGTGATAGTGAATAGCCATAGGGTAGTCTCGTAACAAAGTATACGTGTTGCCTAGAGAATAACAAGCTTGTGCCTCCACTGCTCGATCTCCTAGTTCTTGTGCTAACTGCAAGGTTTTCCTGCAAAATGAAAAAATTAAAGTAACATGTGTAACAAACTATCTGTTTATTGCATTAACATACACATCCACATGGAACTAACTTGTAAATTATAAACTCTTAACTTATAACTTATAAATTGCAACTTATGACTCACAACTTATAAATCAAGAATTATTTACCTCTGCAATATTTCAATATTCAAGCAATATATAAATTTCCTAGTACCATTCTGCAATTAGAGAGCAACTTATGGTAGTGAAAAATTTTATGTAGATACAAAAATATGAAAAACATTATTACTGTATATCTAAATCAATTTTCACATTTAAATACTTAAAACAATGATGTAATTCTGAAGTACAGGAAAAATAATACTAATTAAATAAGGAATGAATATACAGGAACTTCAGTTTTACAAAACGAAATTTCACATATAATAAATACGAAAAAGAAAAAAATTTACAGAAAATAATAATAAGACAATACATCTAGGAATAAAAGTCATAAAATATCAAGTCATTTTAAAATAAACACATTATATTTCTCATGTATAAGCTGAGGATAGCATAGGAATTCCTGCAGAATTACATACTAAGCTAATCTATATACATAAATACATTACATGATCCAGCTGATCTATACACTAGAAAGTGTATAGATAAGGTAAACTTACTTATAATGATCAGCTGCAGTTTCAAATTCACCCAGGAATATGTGTGCATTTCCTAAATTACTATGTGCTCTTCTTTCTGCAGCCTTATCTCCAAACTCCTTGGCAATTGTTAACCTCTGCAAGGTGATACAAATAGGCGTTTGTTTCTTAGCAATTTTAAGGTAGGAACAACTTCGTATACAATAGCTTAACCAACAATCTGGACTGCCCAAAACGGTTCAATAAAAAGTACAATAATAAAATAAAATTTAAAATATGACATACATTTCCGCTGGACTAGGCTGGCCAAAGCAACAAAAGCAGCAGCAAGGGTTCATTAAACTGTGGTTTGTTCTCACCTATCAGAAGTTTTTTGGAGTGGAAATAATAATTCAAGGGGACGTAATTTAATATATAAATAAATAAATAATAAATACTAACAATAATAATAATAATCTTTTCTAAAATACTGCCTTCTCCTGGCAGGGTTAGCAAGGTGGGAAAAATCAAGGATAGAATCCGCATGATAACAAATATTGAAATAAGATGCCATTTGTCAGACTGAAAACAGTTGCTCATTCATAATTAGACAATATATAGTGATTAAGATACCAAATTCCAGAACTATGACTCATGTGGCGTGGGTATTATTTACTGATGTTTATTAGGATTTGTTGTAAATCACTAACTCAACCTACCTTTTGCATGCCTTTCACAATACACTGTGTCAAAGCCTCTCCTGGACAAGGTATTACACAATATATCCCTCAATGTTGGGCTTTCTTTAATCAAAATACAGTTGTTTTGTATCTTTCAAAATTTCCAAGAACAACTTTAAAAAATATGTTATTAGAATATATTTAGTAAAATAGAATTCAGAATATTTTTCCATAAAAATTACTTTATGACTACTACTGTACTGTTTCTAGATAAACTTAAATTACATTAAGTATAGTTATATACAGTAGTAATATAGGCAAGATTTCAAGTACAGTCATACCTAGTCTTACGTCACCAATTCATTGCAAGGCTCATGGCTCTTATGTCCAAATATGAATGAATCAAATAAACCTTTTAAAAACGACCTAGACCCCCTACAATCCCTTATAAGTAACTCCATAATACCACTCACACAATAACATCATGCGATAGTTCACAATTTTCACTGTCTTTTTAATCAAAGTATGGTATACATTTTAATTGCTGCTCATATAAAGTAAAAACTACCTAAAATCTGCTCCTTACCATGAATTATTTTTTTATGTGTGTGACACAAGAACGTGGGGGGGAATACAAATCTGCCCTCATCGGGCCTGGGCACGAAGAAAAAATAAAGAGAAACAGAGATGGGGTGTGTTGTGACTTGTCAATGTGAGGGGATAAGAGATGTGTAGTGAATATCAGAGAACATTCGGTGTTGATGTAGGCATAGAAAAAGAACTGTGACTGATGGAAGATTTAACATCGAACTGCCCTGGACAGTACTATTTAAGTCCAAAAGGCCCTTCAGCTGTAGTATCATAATGGGCGGCTGGTGTCATGGTTGACCAATTCATGTCAATTGCATAAGCTAAGACAGGGAACTTTTCACCCTTTTCATAATGTTTTATCATAGCTATCTTATCTTTTAATGATAGAGCATGGCAATTAAAATAGCACTTGCACCAACAGTAGAAACTTTCTTAGGAGATATGGGGACAAATAAAGCCATATTTTCAAAGCAAACATAATGTTGCGAATAATACATGCATATGCACAAACTTTAAGTACTGGAAAGATCAAGCATCATCACGCTGGAACTATGGGTACCAAGCATTTGGTAAACAAATGTATCATACATAATACACAAAATATTTAAAGTTTTAAGCTTATAAATCATAACATACAATATTTTACTGCTAAGTGATTTTGCACTTTTTTATTATTTGTCAGTGATAATTATGTACCCTACAATTGTTCGGACATACAATACACAATATTTTTTAAATCTTTATGCTTTAAATTATTTTAGACATTATATATTTCAGCATAAATTTTTATGCAATTCTGCATTTTTTTTTTTTTTTTAATTTTTACATGCATTACAGAAGTCTGTGCATATTACACAATATTTATAAAATTGTTGAGCTTTTAAATGATTTTATACATTATTTATATACTTTAACACTTATTTGTATGAACTTTTGCAGTTTTTATTAATTTTTTTATATTTTATTTTTATGAGTTCCTGAAATATTTTTTTTATGACCAATGAAAAATTGCGTGAACTAACATTATTTGTAATTTATTTTTACTATTACAGTATTACTATTGACAACAATAACCCCTATGTAAAACCGAAATTTCCATAAGTCTAAATGACGTAATGCAAGGTATAACTGTATACTAAGGTTGGGAATAGGTTCTTTTAAAAGAACTGAGAATTTCATAAAACAGATTTAAACATGAGCAATTTTTTACTTATGCGAAATTGGAGGAACTAACTGAATGCGTACTGTGAGCAACAACTGTGCTCTCTAAATCCGAAAAATAAATTATCTTTACAATTTTCTATCTAAGCATTTGAACCATTTTAGCAGTCTCTGTTCCACTTACTCCATAAGGCTTTTCCAGTTTCAACACGTACGTCTCTCACTTCTAACTATACTGCAGCAACTGACTTCACAAGTACTTCTAAGGTGTTTCGCATTCAGTTTTCAGCATTCAATTCTAATTTTCTTCACTACATTCAAGTATACATGGGTAAGAGTTGATAATAGAAGAGTAGTTAACAGAGAATTAATGGATTATGTTGTGATGAGCAGGAGGGTGAATGGAAGAGTATTTGGATGTGAATGTACTGAGAGGAGTTAGTGGTGGAATATCTGATCATTATTTAGTGGAAAGTAGAGTGAGAGTGGGAGAAAAGTGGAGAAACAGGAGAAGCGAGAGAAGAAGAGAGGTGCTAAAAGTGAATGAATTGTATAAGAAAGAGAAAGGCTGTGGGTATAAGGCTGGTGTGAAAAATGCGTATAATGTAGTGAAAGAGAAAGTGAAGGAGGGAGTGGAAGAAGAATGGGGCTGTTTCAAGGAGGAAGTTATGAAGTATGTTGAGGCAGTATGCAGAAGACTAACCGGTGGAAGGAGAAACAAAGGTAGTGAATAGTGGAATGAGCAGTTGAGTGCAGTAGTGGCTGAAAAGAGGTGAGCATATGAGGTATAGTTGCAGGTAGGTAATGTATAGGCATATGAAAGGCATTGTTCAAAGAGGAGGTTAGCAAAGCAAAGAGAGAAGTGGATGTAAGGTGGGGCAGATGCTTGTCTGAGAATTTTGAAAAGAATGAAAAGATGTTTTGGAAGGAAGTGAAAAGTGTGAGTAAAGGTGAGTGTGGTAGGGAGGAAAGGGTGAAAGGAGCAGATGGGCAGTTGCTAGTAGATGAAATAAAGGTGAGAGAGAGATGGGCTGAATATTTCAAGAACCTGCTAAATGATGACGACGATAGACAGGCAGAGATTGTGGCTGTGGGAAATAAATGGAGAATGCCAATGTTAGGTGATGAGAATGATAGAGAAAAAACAAAAGAAGCGATACATATGCCACTGAGAGCACTAGAAGCAGGTAAAGCACCAGGGATAGATGGGTGTCATGCTGAATGCTTGATAAAAGGTGGGAAGGAATTAGTAGAATGAATGGTTAGGTTGCTGAATGTATGTTTCCAGAAAGGGAGAGGCCTAGTTGATTGGAGGAGTGCATGTGTAGTTCTACTTTGCAGAGGGAAAGGAGATAAGTATGAGTGTAGTAGTTTTATAGGAATTGGTTTGTTGAGTGTAGTGTATGGAAGAGTGTTACTTGAGAGAATTAGGAAAGGAACTGAGAGATTGATTGGGGAAGAACAGTGTAGGCTCAGGAAAGGAAGAGGATGTGTGGATCAGGTATTTGCGGTAAGATAGGTGTGTGAGAAGTTCTTGGAGAAAGGAAAGGACACTTTTTGTGCTTTTATCCAGTTAGAGAAAGTGTATGACAAGGTAAATAGAGAGGGGTTGTGGAGTGTGTTGCGACTGTAAGGAATAAGTGGAAGTTCGTTGAATGCGGTGAAGAGTTTTTACATGAATAGTAGAGCATGTGAGAGAGTTGGGAATGATATGAGTGATTGGTTTGAGGTGAATGTAGGGTTACGTCAAGCTTGTATAATATTGCCATGGCTGTTTAATGAGTATATGAATGGAGTGGTAAGGGAAGTAAATGAAAGAGTATTAGACAGAAGCTTGTAACTAGTGGGTGAGGATGGAAGGTTGTGGAAATTAAATCAGTTGCTCTTTGCGGTGATACTGTACTGGTGGCTGATACTGAATATGAATTGAATCATTTCGTGACTGAGATTGTTAGTGTGTGTGAAAGAAGGAAGTAGCGGGCGAATATTGGTGAAAGTAAAGTCATGAGATGTGAAAGAAGGAAGTAGCGGGCGAATATTGGTAAAAGTAAAGTCATGAGATGCGCAAGGAGTGTTAATGCTGCCAGATTAAATATAGGAGTGAATGGGGAGTGCTTGAAGAAGTTGAAAGTTTTAAGTATCTGGGGTCGCATGTATCAAGGAGTGGCCGAGTGGATGTAGAGGTAAATCACAGAGTGAAGGAAGCAAGCAAATGTCTAGGTGGGTTGAAAAGCGTAATGAGAAATAGATATTTGGGAATGAATGCAGAGAGAAGGATATATGAAGGTGTGATTGCATCGACAGCACTGTATGGATCAGAAACTTGGAATGTAAGAGAGGATGAAAGGAACAAGTTGAATGTAATGGAGATGAGGTGTTTGAGAAGTATGATTGGTGAACCTAGAATAGACAGAATAAGAAATAAGGATGTCAGGCAGAAGAACGGGGGTTGGAATGAAGCTGTCGGATAGGTTAGATCAGTGTTGAGTTGGTCTGGACACATGGAAAGGATGAGTGATGAATGAATAGTGAAGAGAGAGTAGAGTGCAGAAGTGATTGGAGTTAGGTCAAAAGGAAGCCCTATAAAGAGATGAATGGATGGCATGAAAAGAGGACTGAATGCATGTGGAATGTCAGTGGAACAGGGAAGAGTGTGTGCAAGAGATAGAAATGAGTGGAGGAATATTGTGCAGAGATGATGCGGGCCAAAGGGATTCCTAGCACCTGCTAGCTCAGTGAGCTGTGATAGACGGGTGTGAGGGGAGTTGCCATGTGATGAAGCGGTGGATGTAAACCAGCTGCTGCTGTCGAGCCTCATTGTAGAATATCCTTGCTCGCACCTTGTGGATAACCCAAGAAGGGGGGAAGGAGGGGAGATGTGACAACTCTTTATCCCCAAGGAGCTGAGAGGAGTGGTTGAGGTATGTGTGGATTGTGGTGAATGTGTTTCTTGGCTCGGCCACCCCCCTTACAAGGGGGAATGAGGCATATGTATATGTATGTACATTCAGAGTGTAACGTTCACTAGCAAATAATACTGAAAAAGCAATTATTTCATAATAAGCATGAAATTTGTGTGCCTTTATAATTATAACTTAAAAAAGATTGAATGTGAGGCACCTTCTCTACAGAGACTGTAACTATAACACCACTTACTACCCAATACCGACCCCAAAACGAAATTGGTGCAGCAGTATTCAATGGTACTGAATGATGGAATATCACTACCGCATATTTAGAAGTCCCGAAATAAAGCAATATATAAATACCACATGATTAATAACAAGGAAACATAAAACTACAAAACATACATAGTGACAAAAAAGAATAGGGAAAAAAGCTTACAATCTCTCCCTATAAAAACTTTTTTTCCCATGTAATAAACATATTATCAATAAGGCAAGGAAAAACGGTGTATATTGAAGCCTAACAATGTCAGTTTTTTGGTCAAATCTGTGCCAAGACTCTGTGATTCCGTGGGATAAGGTACTTTTTATAAACTATAAATTTAATAACTTGTAATGAGGCACTTTTTATTAACTATAAAATTAATATCTTGTAATGCATAACAATACTACAATATTTCTAGGACTAAATGAATGATCTAGCAGTGAAAGCAACAACCGATTTAGCACTGTAGGATTCCAAATTTTATTGCAGACTATACTAGTCACAAACTAATATCGATGTACATTACAAAACAGATACAAATATGTTCCGTAATGATATCTTCAATAAATACAGATAATCAAAACTCTTGTTCAGCAAGGCAAACATAATATGCTCTAGAATTATCTAGGCTTTTTATAACTTAAGACATAGAGTTTGGCCTTCAAGTACTATTATGTACAGGAACTATTAAATAAATCATACATCTATATTGGGCTTTGTTACCTTTCTAGCAGTCTAACTAATATATAATTTTTTCTCCCTTGCCATACAACACCACATGAAAGGAGTGAAGATGAGTGGGCTATAATAACAATTTTAAGCCTTCCATTATTATTCAGTTGTGGCTAACCTGCTAACTTCAGTGGGATATCAAAATATAGAAAAAATTAAATCGAAAAACATTCTTCACACCTACTGTGTCTATGCTCACATCTTTTTTTTTGAGTTTTTAAGAGGCAAATATGATGAAAATGGAAATATGGGCATTGTTCACGCTATCAATGTTTACTAATTTGCTATGCTCAAGTTATCACAAATGACGAGAGCAAAGGCTCACGAATTCTTTTCATGATCACAATATAGCACATTCTTTATCATCTAAGAAAATAAAAAAAAATCTATTCTACAGCAGCTAAGAATATAAATCACTACTGAAAATGGTGTAAAGTGCTTCAAGTACCTCATTATGGTAGCTGATAGCTTGAGTGAAATTTCCCAGAAGATAATGGGTGTTTCCTAAATTACCGCATGCTCGGCCCTGGGCAGAACGGTCATTCAACTCTTCCATGAGACGTAAATTGGCACTGAAAATATGACAAGGTTGTTAGTACAATAAAGACAATGTGCATAATTTATTAACATAATAATAACTCAAATAAAATACTGGATATACATAATGATACTCATATTAGAAAGAAACAGCAACAATAAGGATACTACTTACGCATAATATTCCACTGCCTTTTGTAAACAATGCTTTACTTCTTCACTAAACCCTCCTGGTTCTTGCGGACCTATTCGACCAAGGTGTTTCCCTTGAGCATGGTACACATTTCCTAAATTGTACAGTGCTCGACCTTCACCAACCTGTAAATTATAATTTGATGATGCAGTTACTGATATTTCTACAATAAGTTTATGACTTCATATGGATAAAGACTTTTATATATAAACTGGAAGTGATATGGTGAAGAGTCTCATTCTCTACATTTGTGCACCTGTAAAGAGGCTTTGCATCACTTCCATAAAGCTATGCTCACAGTTCTACTGAAATCTGAAGTGTCTCGCCACACACAGTATATAATTTAGTAGAACAAATGCAGGCAGCAGTAGAAGAAAGAGTAGTACTTATTTTTACCTAAAAAGGAATTCCGTGCATTTACACTCCAAACTGACAGTACAGTATATGCATTTAGAGAGAAATTCTGTAAACAGAGGATGACTTACAGCAACGAAAATTACTGGTTAAAAACAACGACTAATATACAAGTTTAAAACTGATAAATTTATTCTGGCAAGTACAATATGCATTTATTATTAAATGATGTTAGTTCCACTGTACATCAGAGAAACCTGAAAGGCATACTAAAGAAGAGAAGAGAACAGCTGTGCCAACAATACATATGTTTAAGCATAATTACAAATAAAGAAGACACTATGTAGAAACTATTGAAAAAATACACAGCCTACTTTTCTGACCATTTCTTCGATCTTTGATTTATCTAGAAATTAATAAATTAAAATTTGGCAATAATCATTGACAACTGAACAAAAATAAACCAAACTGATCTAAATATTAATAAAGACCTGAACTCTTGAACACCCTTTGAGTTGACTAATATAATACCTGAGAACACTCATGACATCTCTTTTGATTACTTCTTTAGAATGCAGAAAACAGATAACATTACACTCCTTTTTAGTATCTACCCTTCTGCCACCATAGATGATGCGAAAATACAACTTCAACATCTTTCTACATCTCTGAATTTGCCTTACCTTATCCTCTAATTCCTGAGAGATAGAGAGGTGTCTTTCACAGCAACAGATAGCCTCCTTGAACTTGCCCATCACTTTCAGAGTGTTCCCAAGGTTACCAGATGCTTTGGCTACTCCAAGGCGGTCTCCCATTGTTCTGAGGTGAAAGAATGACATATCATCACTACGTTGGCTAAAACTCTTCATTACAGTATATCTGACAGAAGTTGTAAACTAGAAAATTCCAAAGTTTTTACTATTGAAACTGCTGAAAATACAGTATATGCATATCTGCATAAAGTAATAAATCCATATGCTTAATGAAGCTCATAATAATTCAAAGATTTATGACAAAACACATGGAAATGATTTACGTTAATGAAAAAATATAGGATTTAATTTTTTTTGCAAATCAGAAAATGCTACTGTCAAGGCAAGGAAATTTAGTTTAGTTAAGGATGAATAGATGATGAAAGGAAATGAGTGCTACATTCAGTTCACTAATTCTTACCACAGTACTAAAAGTACCTTACCTTGCAACTGTCAGATCAAGTTTATGGTATTCCATGGCTTTGTCGTACTCGCCAAGGTAAAAGTAAGCGTTACCCAATTGTGAATATATGGCGGATAGTGTGCGTAAATCGTCTGTGCCTGTCTGGATTGCAGCTTCAAAGAAGGCTACTCCCGCCCTGCAATCTCCAGCTTTGCAAAGGCGTTCACCCTCCAGGGCCAACTCGAGACAAGTGCTTGAGTCCATCTGATTGGAAAACGAAGAGTTTACATGAATACATTTCCCAATAAAGTCATTAGAAAAAATCTATAATGTTATGGTTGCGTGATAGAGGTAAATATGATTTAAATACTGATCATGACTTTATGTGGTGAACAGTCAAGAAAACTTGCTACGAATTTATAAGGGGACGAAAATAAAGCACATCTATAAATTATATCACCAAAAATGTAATTTATACTGTATATATGAGGAAAAGGCTTTTGCAAAGGCTAAGACAAAGCAAACTACAAAATATAAAAAAAAGGCTCCACACTGAAAATTATTTGATATCAAGGGTGTACAAGAAAACAATTTTTTTTTAAATAAAAATTTCTCTACAAAAGCAACAAATCCCACTCTCCTGAAAACAGAAAACCAAATGAATAGCCGTCAAAGGGGGAGTCTGTTCCTCCTTTCTCTTCCTCAACCCTACTATGCTTTGGATAATTACAAAAACGTTATCCCTTTCATACATTAATAAATTACTGAAGTCTTACTGACATAGTTTCAAAACTTCAGTGGCAGAAATTTATAACAATCTCTATATAAGGCAGATGCAAAAGCAATGAGGGTAGAGGAAGAGTTCAATGGCATGAACTTAGAAAATATAGTACAACACATACACATAATTTTGACAGGTAAGACAAACAACACACTAAGCAGGAGAACATATTCAGCAACTTTATTCATCCTCTTTATAGGTCTTTGGTGAAATATATGGACGTAAGGATCGACAGAGAATAGAACAAATAGGTTACCTGAAATGCAATACCAACCCTGACTGTAATTCAAATACCGAAGCATGATAACAAGAGAAAATAGCAGTTGACAGCTTATAAAGGAATTACTCATAATTGTATAATACTGCCTAAGTCAAAGCTTCTCGTACAGGAAGACAAAAGTGGACGTTATTGAAGAAAATAAGTTGAGTAGCTTTTAAGCTATCAAAAGGGGTGATATGTTATATCTAGGCTTACTTGAGGGCTTGGCAGCAAATGAGCAAAAGAGACTAGAGCAAATCCATTATCACTAAGCTGCATACATATACCCGGTAAAGAAAAAAATAATGAAAATGAACGAAAACACACCGGCTGACAAAAAGAAACTTGGAGGTATAGGAAGGAGTAGCAACAGAGAGTGGGATGATTGAGGGAAGTGGTGTAATTAGGATGCTCAAAATGATGAAGACATGAGTAAGGAGCTAGCCCCTGCCAACTCAGAAATGTATGTAAGTTCAAAATTGGCTGGGTTGCGTTGGGGGGAGGGTAGCTGTTGGTATCATTAAGCTTTCATCAAACTTTCCCAATGACATTTTTCAATGTTTTATAGGCAGGAAAAAAAAATTTCTGTCGTTCTTGAAATAACCAACTACAGTTTCTTCATAGTTCAGCTAATGTACGCAAATACTGTATAGTACAGTATAGTTTCCAGATCCGTGCCCACTTACCAAGATGATGACCTGCGCAGGGTAGTGGAGGGGGGGAAATTGTGGAAGCCCTTTATCCCCAAGGAGCAAAGAAAACTGATCGAGGTATGTTAGCTTTCAGTGAGTGTTCTTTGACTCAGGCCCCCTACCCTTACAAGGAGAGTTGCTGATATTCAAATTCGTACATTTACAGTCCCTATACCTATAATAGGTACCGTTTAGGTGTTTCTCATTGATCTCTGGCTCAAGTATAACTCAATTGGGAATGAAGTCAAAAAACGGGAAGTATCTCCAGCATGTCATCATGGATGGTATGAAAAAGAAATAACTTATATGGTAAAACTAAATATAAATATAATAACTATAGCAATTTCTTAATACAATAGATGTGTATAATCTTCCATAAATGGAGTTACCATAGAAAAGTTGCCTTGTTATTCCTATTAATGTACAGATTACAAACCATAAAGCGTAACGACAAGTCTGCCCAAACTTTAATAATGTGGCTACTTCATATGTTGTTTATGCATAGAAAAAGAATATAAAAAATATGTAGGTATATAAATTCTGTGAAATGCATAACTTACAATGCAAAAACTGTATCAACATTTGTATTTGCTCTGGTAATGTTCCTCATTAATAATAATTGGCTTTATAGTAATGACGCAAGAGTTGAAACACCTACTGATAGTATTAGCTTTATAAACAATTACCAATATTTAGCTTTATAATTTACTAATCACCAGGTGTTCATGAATTAAGTGCTAGATTTCCATAGCTGGTTTCTTGATTGGACATCAGATGTGTCATAATTTCTTTTACAGGCACTACAGTACATGTAATACTTATAGAGAACAGTATAGGAAGAAGGTAATTCCCCATTTATACCAAAAGAGTAAAGTTAAGATTATCTATTACTTGAAGATCATATATGATATAACAGTAATATATTTAAAATAGTAAAAGTGCAGCTAATAATTTGTCACAGTATCCCATGCTACTTAAAACAGTCCCAACTTAACTCTTTTGGAAGTAAGAGTAAATGCTCTGAAAAGGTGTAAATTTTGGGGCCACACTAAATAGCATCAGATTAGAAAATGTTCCAAACCTTAAACCTACATTTTTTAACTTAGCCACTTTCACAACCTAAGGTGTATAACTTCTTTATGTATGAAAGGTGACCATCATTTATGTGTTTCACATTATTTTCACATCATAGAAGTGCTCCAAGAAACAGCATGAGAAAATACTTGAATACAGCATAAAAACAGCAAAAGAACAAGCAGAGTGAGAGAGTGCTGCGCAAAGCAGTGCAAAACATCTGTCATGGGTAATACAACTGAAGTGTATTGTAAATACAGAACTAGAGTCCAGTCAAGAGTAAAAATGTACATAATGGTGAGTAAAGGTGTATACCTAATATTCAGGTAGAGAACTATTCAAGTGAAGTAGTGTATTAAAATAACCTATCTCATACACAGACAAGTAGAACATCATCAACCTAAGAATACTACTACTTGCTATGTACAACAACACAAAAAAAAAAAAATACCAACAAAACCAAAATGTGCATCTTTACAACAACCGCATATCCTAATTTGCTACTACTA
>JAXCGZ010015129.1:0-5000 GCA_037179515.1 Halocaridina rubra
ACACTGAGTGTCTAACTGTAACCCTCTGTTCCCTTCCTTCTAAGTAAGTTTTTATCCATTCCAAAACATTTCCACCTATTCTAGCCATTGCTTGCAGCTTCCTAATAAGTCTCCCATGTGGAACAGTGTCAAACGCTTTCTGGAAGTCTAGGAATATGCAATCTGCCCAGCCCTCTCTTTCCTGTAAGATTCGGCTTACCTCATCATAAAATTCTAATAAGTTTGTTACTGTTGATCTACCTTCTGTGAAGCCATGTTGCCTCACTGACAAAAAGTTGAAGGATTCCAAGTGAAGAGAGATATGTTTCCTTAGTAGTTTCTCCATAACGTTGCAAACTATGCTGGTCAAGGAAACTGGTCTATAGTTCAGAGCCGTATCCCTCCTTCCCTTTTTGAAGATAGGTATTACATTTGCTTGTTTCCAGCATCTTGGAATCTCCCCAGACTCCAGTGACTTTTTAAATATGATACTTAGTGCCACTGATAATGAGCTTGCCCATTTTTTAAGCACATGAGGGGATATGTCATCAGGACCTGTAGCTTTATGAACATCTAAATCCATCAGCACTTTGCATACCTCTGTGGCTGTAAGGTTGATGTTCTCTAATACCGGCCCTTGAGCTTCTATCTCTGCAATCTGAGGGGGTGGGGTATTTTCTACTGTAAATACTGACTGAAACTCCTTGTTCAATTCTTTGCAGATCTCTTCATCTGTCTCAGTGATGCTTCCATCCTCTCTCTTTAGCCTTAAAATCTGTTCTTTTACCTTCAGTTTTCCTCTGATAAAGCTGTGGAGAAGCTTGGGATTTTCTTTAGCCTTCCTGGTGATGTCCCTCTCATAGTCTCTCTTGGCCTCTCTCCTTTTACTTAGGTAGTCATTTCTTGCTCTTTTGTATGTTTGCCAGGCATTTATGTTTTTTCTCCTCCTATACCTTTTCCAGCATTTGTCTCTCCACTCCTTAGCTCTTTTACACCCATTATCGAACCATTTCTCTCTGGCATGAATTACACCTACTTTGGTGACAGGTATGCAGCAATCTACTATCTTCCCATATTTCTCACAAAAGATGTCATACATTTCTTGTACAGATTTGTTGTAAAATAAGGTTCTCCCGTCAATAACTGCAAAAAGCTCATTCATTTTGATGTAATCTCCTTTCGGATAGTTCCTCCTCATGTCCTCAGTGCCTCTACTCTCAGGCAGAATATCTACAATGATATACTCCATCAACAACACACAGTGGTCACTCTTTCCAATTGGTGGTTCATACTCATTTTTTTCAATATCCAACTCATTATCTGTGAATACTAGATCAAGTAGTGATGGCTCATCCCACCCCTGGCCCTCGTTGGTTCCATTACATGTTGGTGTAGGAAATTCCCTTATACGCAATCTAGGAATCTTACCCCGAATGAGTCCTCACCACTGTGTGGGTCAAGATTTATGCAATCTATCTCTTTATGATTAAAGTCTCCAATAATCAAAATCCTACATTTTTTTCCCCGTGCCATGTTAACAACTGAGTTTATGACTTCAATAGTACCTATATGACTTTCCTCATAAACTTCAAGCCTATTCTGGCTCCTTGGTGGGTTATATACAACAGTTATTATAAGCTCTCTGACCCAGTATTTATGCGAGCAACAAGAAATTCCTTGAACTCACTTTCTATAGCCAAGTTTATTTCTTCAACTTGAATCCTTTCACTTATGAGCAGTGCTATCCCTCCACCAGTCCTCTCAGATCTTTCAACCCTTAGTATTCTGAAGCCCTTAGGAAAAACTGTGACACTGTTTATGTCCTCACTCAACTTAGTCTCTGTAATTGCTACTATATCTGCCTTACTGTTGTGAATCCTATCTTTTAATTCTACTGCCTTACCAGCTAATCCATCAGCATTTGTGTATAACAATCTTAATGAGGCCCCATCTCCTGATCTTCTGTCATTATTTTCTTTATCTCCCCTTTGTCTGGAAGAACTCTGAAATGAAATTTTTTCTTCTCTTCTTCATTTCTTTCCTCATTTATCCTTCTTGCCTCTTCCAACAAGTTTTTGATCTTTCCCATCTCTTCCTGTGTTCTGTATCGTCTAATGAACACTTCTTTGAATTCTTGAAGGTCTTTTAGACTTTTTTTTCTCAACAATATTTCCCTACATGTTTCCCCTCCCTCAAAGGTTACTTTTGTTGGTCTCAGCTTTCCTTCCCTCAAATATTTACCTAGTTGGTGTGGGTGCATGGCCGTAATAAGGCTTAGGAGTGTGAAGAGGATGAGCTGGATGATTGAAGTTCTGAGAAGGGCCCTTGTGCTTCCCGTTCCTGCGATCTCCTTTCCAGTGAGAATCATGGCCTGCTGCGGGGGAGATGGCACTCTGTGGATGAGCCTTTGGATCTGCCCTTCTTGCCCACAGATGCACTGCAGGCTTGTTTTTGCTGGAGGTATTCATCCACAGTGGCTAAACCTTTCTCAAAGTTGATCTCATCCTTAAGCTGGGTCCTTACATATGCAAGAATGTCCATAGGGGGATCATTGGCAATTAAATCAAACATAAAGAATGGAGGACACTTTGCAACTCGCAGCCAGTCATTAAAGAGGTGAGCCTTACGGTTGCCAAAGGTACTACAGTTCTCCACTTTCAGTGGGAAAGCAGAGACAACCCTAGCATGACACTCAGCTGGCAAAAAGTTCTGTGAGGCAACCGTAACTGAAAGAAGATTTAACACTGAACTGTCATGGACAGTTTTATTTAAGTCCACAAGACTCTTCAGCTCTAGAATTGCAACAGGCGTTTGCTGCTATGGGCCAGCCTACTACATAGAAAACGATATATAAATACACCTAGTTCTTGGAATAACACGAAAATAGGTTTTCAGAAGTGATGGGTAATGTGAAAATCGCGTAATGCAATGAGTCATTTTGCATAAGAAACAATGATAACGGGCATAGATACGTTTCACAACTGTTACACACTATGCCAAAGATATAAGATAAGTAAAACATATTTTATACGTACATAAAGCAGTAAGACCTGTAGTTATTTATATTAACATGCAAATAGTGTACAGTATAAAAGATAAACAGATTTACTGTACAGTAAACAAATTAATGCACTCTATTATGCGGTGGACAACAGGTATACACTGGAACGTGGTGGTGGCAGTGAGTACGTAACTTAAACGGTAGGAGAAGAGGATGATATTTGTTAGGAATTGTTTATATTTCTTTCGGATTTAGGAATTGGGAGTAAGCATATTAAGTATATTGCTTATAACTGAGTTTTATATTCAAGCGTTGACTGCTCATAGATTGAGAAGAAAAACTTTGGCGTCATTTGTTGAGCCTAGGTTAAGCCCTTCAGTAGACACATGTGCAATGTGGCTGCCTTGTAAGCTGTTAGCTTATTTTTGATGTTTTACATAGGATCTGTGTCCTTTTGGCAACACTCCAGAATTTTACTTACGACATTTTACTTGTTGGTACTGCCATATACGAGCTCATACGTAGGCATGACCACTATACTTTACTTGTTTGTATTCTCTTGGAAAGGGTTCCTGTCTGTAAAATTCGTTGTTGCTCATTCTTTTCATTTGCACCATAACCGCAGATACAGCCACATATTGCTGTTAAGCAGGCACAACTGCCATCCTGTATTACCAGTGTTTCATGAACTGTTTTGCATCATTTTGCTGCTGTTGCACTTGATTGTATTTTGAGTCACTTTCATAGTGAGGTTTTTGGATCACCGTTACGTTTAAGTTTGAACTGTGGTGTTGAGTTTTTTCTCACCTTGGTGATGTGTGCTTCTTTTAATTTTTTCTCTACTATTGTAATTTTTTTTTTGTGGTTGTTTTGTTTTAGAACTTCATTATTGACTGTTCAGAAAACCACAATGGCTACCAGGCAGTCACAGGAAACCACCATGGAAACCAGGCAGTCACAGGAAACCATCAAAACTTTCGATGGGGATAGTTACCTGGACATGATGTTTGTTCTGGGTGAGCGATACGGCATGTATAGAGAGAAGCTCCTTGAGTGGGCTCTTGGAAAGTTGGCTGCACGCAAAGCTGAGCTAGGAAAGAAAGCACGCGAGGAACAGGCGAAAGCGAAACAAAAAAGTGGGGAAGCCTAACGAGAACATGAGCTTTGGCTAGCTTGGATTAAAGCTGGAATCCCTGAAAGTGGTGCTTCACTCAAAAATGGGGACCAGTCTTCTGAGAGGCCCCCCCAATACAGAAATACGAGGACGACGGCAAGCAACCGCTCGATACTTACATCCGCTCTTTCGAAAGTCTTGCCACCGCTACTGATGGCACAGATGCTGAGAAGACTCATTGGCTGCTTGCCTCCATGCCACCCTGTCTGCTCGCCCTGGTCAGTGAATTCGACCACAGGCAACTGAGGGACTACGAGAAAGTTAAACACACACTCCTTCTCTTTCTATGCCAATATCAACTCCGAATATTCTTGGATATTCGTTACGTATGTCTTATTACCCCTTCACATCTGACAAGTCACAATGCTCCCCATCTCTGTTTCTCTTTATGTTTTCTTCGAGCCCAGGCATGATGAGGGTAGATTTAATTAGATTTTTTTTTGGCCCGTCCTGGTGTCAATCATAAAAAAAAATTATATATTTTTAATATTTTTTTTTTTATATATATAGAGTTTAGTAAATATTTGATGCATATATTTGATACTGTATTGAAGACATGTATGCATATATAGCCAAATGCTGAAATGTATAGGTTCCCAAGTTTGATATGGGGTGATGATGCAAGCCAACCACAGGAGTGTAGGTAAACAATACTGTGTAGTGTTATTTTATCATTTTTATGTCTTAGATTATGTTTTGTATGTTTTAGATTATTTATTTTTAGCATAAGTTGGAGACCTAGGTTTGTATTCAGGTGTGTTCTGACTTACGATGAAAATTGGGTTACAGCTGGTGTCAGGAATGGTACCTTGTCATAAATTGAGGACCCCCGGTGTGATATATATA